>VZTL01088879.1:0-17194 GCA_013400535.1 Scopus umbretta
GTAAACAGCTGAAATGAGGACAATGGGCTACAAACTTGTCATGTTTTTCTACATACAATCTGTTGATACCAAATCATTTGGTTATGACTAGAACACAGAAAACAATTCTTAAGTTGATTTTCAGGTTTTCAGTAAGCAATGTGATCTGTCGGTTAAATAGTTTGAAGAAAAAGCCTTGAATACAGAGTTTCCCAGTGGCATCCTGAATAGTACATATTCAGGTATATATACATTTATATATATATATATATTAAGGATATACACATTTCTGTGTCTATATACTTAATTTTTTTAGCTGAACTTATCCTTGAAAACAAGTCCTTGGAAAACCCACACATCAAAGTTGGTGGAGGAGGGAACTGGGGGCAAAGTATTATTGGGTAAGGAAGGCAGTCCATGGGGAATCAGAGGCGGGAAATCCTAGCAGAAAGGAGGTTTTGGAGTCCATTTTCATTGCATGCAAATATATAATCCATATTGCTGGGACAGAAAACCTGCAGATTTTTAACAGCAGAAGACAGTATTTGCTATTCAAAATTCTATCTGTATTCATTGGATTTTTTAGACTTGTGGGAATGCATGCTGGTGTTGCTGAAGTCAATGCAAGTTCTGACACTGACTTCAACAGAGCTGGGATTTTACATTAGGCTTTTAACTGGTCCTCTCCTTGGTTTAAAATCAGATTTACAGAGGAAACGTGTATCTGTGAAACCAGAACTTGGCTCTTTTTTTTCCATAACAGGTACTGGATAAGCCATTTGCATAGATAAAACTGCATCTTGTCCCTGAATATTTATAAACACAAAGACTGCAAAAAACAGAATCTCAAGACAGCAAAGCTGAATAGAGCTAACTAAGAAAACCTTTTGGTTAGGTTTTATGTCCGCTAAAGCATTTTTCTAATCTTTTCTGAAGCTGCTTGTCCAAACAGTGTAGCTAAACTACATCCCTTCCTTTTTGGAACACAAGCAAAAAAAAAAAAAAAAAGTTACTTTTTTGTTCAAAGAGAAACTTACAATACCTCAACTAAAAATTCAAGCTCAGCTGTTTACAAGCAGTCTGTTAATAGAAAGGCATCATTTCTGTTGCTAATATGTTCTTCCAGTGTTCAACTATATTTCTTGTTTATGTTCCTAGTTTCCATGTACGTGTGGAATGTCTCATTCAAAAACTATGATGCTGGATGGAAACTACAGTGAATCTGATGCCAACAGCCTGGCAGGATATACAAGAAACCAGATGGTCCCAGAGGAAGAAAAACAAGAAAAGATGATTGTGCACTTAGCTATGAGCAATGAATCTAATTCATCAAGGAAGAGAGGCCTGAAGGGCCATGTGGGCTTGCGCATCATCCAAAATACTCATGCAATTGATAAATACTCAAGATTAATATTCCCAGGCACCTATATATTTTTTAATTTGATATATTGGTCTGTCTTTAGCTAAGCATGTTGGCACAACAGTGACTGAAGCAGAAGTCGTTTACAAAACTCTCTTTCGTTGGTTCTTTTTCAGTCTAATCTGGATGGAAAGCTTGAAAACTGATTATTTTATTGCTTCTTTTGAGGGTAAAGGGGAGGACACATCCTCCAGTAGGCAAGTCCATGCACATGCATCACAGAGGAACCTGCTGTGCTGGTTACTTTCCAGCCCTCACCCCAGCTCCCATTTGCTTTATGACACATGTAATTTCTCATACTTGAAAATATGTGCTCACCATTCACCCAAAAGGTGCTGTATGTTCATTTGGGGCCGGCCATGCTGGTGGTGCCTGCTGTGCAATGGACAACCAGAAACAGTGCTCACATGGGCTGTCACAGATTAGACAAATGCAACTTGCAAGGGGAGGTCTGGACAGTGCATCTCCTGTAGGGAACTGAATGAGGCCTTTCCTTTTCAAAATCTCTGCTTTTGAGTAAATCCTGTTATTTTTCTTTGGCATATGAACAGCACATTTCTTTCCATTGGTCTATGAAGAAGACCTCCTTTTAGGGTCCAAACTCTGCTTTCTCTGGATAGAACCTTCATCAATACCATTAGGACAGTCGACTGGCCAGGATCAAAAGGGTTGGTTACAAAGTGCAGGTGGTATGTTTGAGTCGGTGGTCATTTTTTTTCCATATTAGAAGGACTGATGACAAAGCAGAGCAAAGAAGGGCACAGACTCACAAAAGATGGTTCCCAGGATACATGGGTAATGCAAACAGGGAGGTTTAGGCATGTGTTCTCCATGTAACTTGAGCACAGCACATGATATGTAGCACATGCCCTCTAAAATGAGAGGGGAAGCTGGCATGTAGCATGTGCAGCCAGCACGTGGTAAATGGGCAGTGTCTCTGGGACCATCACTTTCTCTCTCCAGAAGCAGAAAACGGTGTTGAGGGCAGTACTGGTGGCTTTCAAAGATTTTCATCACCCCTGTGAGGAAACTGCATATCCCAATGTGCCTCTCCCAATCAACACATTGTCCTTCTCTTCAGGCATTTTGGATCAAGAGGGAGAGATGTCTGCCAGAATGTCTCTCTGCAGAAACATAGGCATGTCAGGGACTAAATGGCCAAGAACGATACTGTGGGGTTCAATGAGACCCTGTCTGGCCTCTGGCTCCAAGGTCGACATAAGTCCTTTGAAGCTGCTGGAGAGCATTGTAACAAGCTTCTGTGCTTGGCATTTCATTTTTCACCCCATGATACCACCCCTTCCCTTTGCTAACAATGCTGACAGCAAAACCCAAACGTAGAAACATGATAGCAATGAGACAACGATGTCCAGGTTTGTGTGCTTCTTATTTTTAGAAACCACCATGACTTTTTGGCTGTGGTGGAGATTATGTTCATCAAAACATCTGGTTACCAAGCTGAAGCTCAGCAGGGTGGGCAGAGCCTGAAGGACTGAGGTTAGAAGTGGACTCAATGATAAGATTAAGTTATACATCTGACTGGGGTTTGGCCATGAAGATTCAGACAAACCACATGAATAAAGGAAAAGCAAACAAAAATATTGATAAAACCATAGCTATTTGTTGGCATGTGAAATTTTCTGCTTACCGTAGCAGTAATTCTTATGTCCTAAATCTCAAGGAATGTGGAAGATGGCAGGGAAGTGTCACGTCCAGGCTGTCAGCAATACCCAGGTTTTCCCTTGTGCCTCAAGTATTGCTGCCTAAGTCACGCTGATGGTTGCACTGATTTACTGGAAACAAAATTGATGAGAGAAACTAAAATTAGCCAACTGTTTTCCCTTTTCATCAGCCATGTTAATAACTGACATGAATGGAGTTTGATTTAGTCATAAAAGTAAGAAAATACAGCCGTGAAATCGATGGCAAGAGGAGGAGCCACTGAAGGACAGTCTCTGAAAGGAAGGATTGCCCTATATCCCAGCCTGCCACTTCTCTCCTGAGCCACCAGGTCGGTGCATTTACCACACATCACTCTTCTTGGAGCTGAAACCTGGATACTTCTCACATCTGCAGGTGGAGATCACTACAATAAAGATGCAAAAAATATTAAAGAAATGGCCCACTCATCTTTTGAGAGGTTAAAGTCTGGACATAACGGTGTGCGTTCTTCAGCATTAGCAGTTTTGAGTGTAAAACAGGAACCAACGCTGCGGCTGGCAGCAGGACAGCGCAGCGAAGGGACCTTCGCTGGGGAAAGGCAGCAGAACTGCACCATGAAGTCACTAGTGCAGGGAGAGAGAAACTCGGTTCCTGTGCCCCTCGTTTTGCCAGTCTTTCTGCATTACCCATGGCACGTGCCATTTTACCTCTCAGTGCCTCGTCTCCTCCACCTGGAAAGTGGAGAGCAAAACCATTTACCTACCTCATGAGGTGCCGAGGGGCTTAACTTGCTTAACTAGCACATGTGTGGGGCATGGTTATGATTTCTGAGCAGGTCACTCAGTGTGAATCCTAAGGTTTTTGTCTTATGTACCAGTGAGTTCTTCAAATGTGTCCTCTGAATCAGTCCAGCTGAAAGAAAGCGGGTATCTCCCCCTCCTTATAATTATATTAAGCCAGATAACTCTCCTGCATTATAATGATATTAAACCAGAGATAAATGTAGCCCAACAGCCAAAAAGTGAGCACTGCCAATGAATAATGCCTTCTGGCATACAGAGAAAAGAATTCCTAGTGCTTTACTTTGCTCTTTGTTTTTATTGCATCTACTGTTCCCTTAGAAGTTACGTGATGACAAAGACATTCCTTCAGATCCTATCATCTTTGTACTAGCGCTGCTTGCGGTTTAAATGCTAGCTAATAAACATCTTTTGGAGAGGCTACCTTACTGTTATTTTATATGCATGTGTACATAAGTGATAGAGATTGATGTTTGTTTCTACTAGATGTATAATCTACTATTATACAGCCTATAAAACAATCAAGGAGGGTATTTTTCCATTAAAGGAAAAAAAAAGTCTCTATCTTAAGCACCACTTACACTTATTCATTAAAACAATAGATGAAAAGTATAGATGGAAATAAAACCAAGACATCTCCTTCAGGCAGTGTATGAATTATATTTTCTGCTTATTAAGAGGAGAGTGGCTAGGCATGAAGCTAGAACAAATATTTGAAGTGTGGTATTGAGAATGTGTTTCACCCTTCATCTCCCCTGGATTACAAGAGACTCCATGAGTACTGTCTAACTTCTAGTTGCAAGATCCAACCAATGTTTTGAGAAATAGTGCCTGAAGCTAGGCTGTGAATACTGTTTGGTGGATACAACCCAATTCTGTGAAGAACTGAGCATCTAGACAATAAACCTATGGAAGGGTAGGATTTTCAGAAGTGCACAGGGGATTTGGGCAAATGAAGCCCACTGATGAATACGCCTTCTCTGAATAACCTGGTCCAATTGCGAAGACAGAAAATGTCGGCCCCGCTCATTCTCTGTCCGGCTCCATTGTACTTTTACTTGCTTCTAACCAAATCATGTCTTTGAAAGAAAGTAAGTCTCTATAGTCTCTATATAGGTACGTATGCATATATATAATATATATGCAGGTAGCATACAATAAAGGTAGACACTGGGATATGTACCTATATTAAATAGTGTACATATGTGAAATTGTTATATATTGTATGTAAATTACCCTTTATTATTCCCAGAAAACTTACTATGTGGAATTGAAAAAAGCCTCTTACTGCCAGCCAAGGGCCAGAAAATGAGGTATTGGCAAAAATTATGGGTTCTCTCGCATTTTTCTTCTGAAAAAGGAAGTGTTGAGAAGTTTGCAAGAAAGGCTGATGCTAAACTGGTTGTGCAATGGGTACAATCCACTGTGCTGATAGCTGTAATCAAACCTGGTAATAAAATAACAGATGGAAAGGGTGGAAAAGAGTCCATTCCATGGTGTGAACTTTAAAATGTGATTTTAATTCTGTTTGGAGATCTGTTACTTATGAGCTAATGCCCAGGGGTAAAGGATTTTAATAAACACCTCATTTGTAATTGATTTTAAATAAAAAGCATCTCAAAAGGTGGAAGAAATGTAGTGGAAGCATGCAAGTACTTTGAGGTATGCAAAGCTCCTTGGGAAAACTGAGCTGTTAATTACAGCTATAAGCCACAAAGACCTTTTGTGAAAGCTGCAGCCCACAACTGAAGAAATTTTAATAATTACTTTACATTTAAGGCCACATTTTCAAAAGCGCAAATGGCAGGTATATATCTCAATCTCCATTTGACTATAAATGAGAACTTTTCTTTTAATTCCTCCTTTGTGCCTTTCAAAAGATTGTCTCCTCACTTACCCATGGAAGATAAAACCTCTCTGAGATCCCAGCTGCCCAATCTCAACACAGACAATAGGACTAAAGTAAATGCACACTGGCAAGGCTGATACCCAGACCACTGAATAATGGCTATTGTCTGTCAAATTTCCACAATGGAGATTACAGAAAGGTACAGTCTAACTAAGTGAGATACTGCCCTGCTGAAATTTAAAGAATAGGAAAATGTATTTAAAAACCAGCAAGATTTTAGCACTATTAAAATTAAAATGTAATCCAGTCTCACACTAAGCTGATTAATTCCTTTGCCTGTCATTCCAAAATGTCATTCCAAAAAATGACATTTGAAATAATGTATCGGGGTCATTACTTCCCTGGTCAGAGGAACTGCCATTTCAGATGAAGCGAGAAGGGTGGGGAGGGAAGCCGTGCAGGAGCAGGGGGCAAGGAGCTGCTCTTGGCGCCCGGCTCTTGCAGCGGTGCAGGGGTGGCCGCTAGGCTGAGCAGAGCCTGCTGCAGAGGTGAGGATCGGAGGAGCCAGCTCTCCCAAGGCACTTGGTGCCTGGGCATCGCACGTCACCATGGGGCACTCCTTGATTTGGGCAAGAAAAAGCTATCCTCTGCCAGAAGGGGTGGGATCCGCACCAGTCATGGGGCAGCCGTGAGGGGTGGTAGGGTGCGGGTGATACAGCCGTTTTGGCTAGAAGTTTGGGTTCAGTTCTGGCCGTGTGTATAGCCAGGGTTTCACACGGAAGCCACATGCCTGTGCCAGCCGCCAGGCAGAGATACACCTCTCGGAGGTCCCTCCACACCAACACAAGGAGACATGCATGGGGCTGTCCCCCCACCCCTCCCTTTGCAAGGGACCCAGGAACCAGGACAGCCCTTCATTGCCTGCGCCTCAGAGCAAGCAGCAAAGCCCTTAGCAAAGAATTTGATCCCTGATTTTTAAGATTTCCTGCCTTTGAGAAAATAGGCAAGACTCATCCTGGCCAGTTGTCCAAACTGGACTTCTCCCACAAGTCTTTTAGGGGACTCCGAGTGTGGATATGCACGCTTGCAACCATAGAAATTAGCTTAGGGAAAGTGCCTGGCAATTCAATCTGTGCAAAATGCATATAAATGAGGTGGGGAAAAAAAAAAAAGATTTTACTGCTCTACTTGTCACGCAGATTTATAGAAGAAAATTGTGTGTTTAGCTTAGAGGGAATTCAGAGAAGGAAATGAAAGGACAAGTTAATTGTAACGACAGTTTGAATTACTTGAACAAATATATTTTGGGAAATGGGACAGAACATTAGAGCTGTAAAACTCTCTAGCCTCCTGGTTCTTTCCATTTTATCTGGATTTTTATTAGGGTCCAAATTCATTTAAACTATGCAATTTTAAATCTTTCTTATTAAGGTGCATAATGACCACTTTTTCACAGGTATGGCTGGGAGGAGACCTTCAGTGCCACACACAGATTGTAATTGCAGCAGCCTCCAAGTAAAAATACTGCTCTGTTTTTATCTAGAGTTTCAGAAAAGCTGCCATTCCACAAACCAGGAAAGGCAGAGTTATTTGGCCATTAGGCAGGGAGACAAGACACTCTCCGAGGAGCTGGACAAGAAAAAGACCATATCATTTGCACTAGCTAGTAGCCTCTGCATCTAACGCATATTGGTAGGTGCTTGGGTGCGGTGCTGAGGAGGACTTCGTAAGACTAGGTGGGGAGGAAAGAAAACTCCTGCCTGGGCCAGATCTGGAGATGTTAATCAGCTTGGATGGTCATCACCCTAACCATCACCCCCAGCCATGTTGGTGACACGGATGCAAAGTGCCACCCCAGGGAAGGTGACAAAGGACATTTCCTCACAGCTTGGTCCGACGTCCTGTGCCTCCATGAGACCCTTTCCTTGTGAGGTCAGTGTCTGCCTGCTGCAAAGAGCTCTCATCTGGCCCCATGACAGCACACTGAAGGAACCGTTTCTCTTCCTCTGGGGCTGGGGGCTCTCCATGTGTGTTTTGTCCATGAGGGAGGTTGGTGCCCTGGTCTGCAGATGTGGTGCCTATTTGTGGGATTTTCCTGACAGATTCCTGCCACATCAGACCTCCCTTTCACCCCAGCGGTGGCCCAGGAGGGAAGGCAGAGGAGACCTTGTTTCAAAGTGCTGGTTCGTTTGGAGTGGAGCTGGTGTACGGCACAGAAAGCAGATGAAATGTTCAAAATGGGAAGCCCTGCTGATTTCTTGGGGTCAAATAGTCTGTCCCAGGCTCTTGGGCACTCTATGCCCTAAATGACAGAGGACATGAAAGCTGTGCAACTCGATTTTGAACTGAGCTGCTAAATGGAAATGGCACTTGCTGAGCTGCCCAGAGCCCTCACTGCCACTCACACAGAGTAAGGCTGGGGTAGGAGCTCTGTGGGTGTCATTCTTTACCTCACTAACATGCAGAGGAATGCCTGGTGCCTGGCAGTGATGCTGCCTGCTGGTGATGGTACCCAGCAGTGATGCTGCCCAGGAGCAGTGCTGCCCATCAGCTTGCTCTTCCACAAGCTCAGCCTCCCACAGAAGGGCTCTCCCCACCTCCTGTCCACCCTCGTGCAGGCTCAGCCATGCGGTGCTTAGCAGGATATGGCTTCCTTAAAAAAGAGCAAAAGTAGGGAAAGGGAAAGAGGCAAGAAAAGGAAAAGTAAAAGTCCTCCCCCAAATGAAAGTATTTTTGTGACTGTGCCAAAGGTAGAACTTTTCCAAGCCATTAGCTGCTCCTCACTTCTCCAGCTTTCCTTTAATCGTGGCTGTAATGTTTGTGCTTTCTCTTCCTTAGTCCTCTGGCAGCTGACGTAAACATTACAGCATGTCAATATGCTTCCCACGTCTCAGCTGGTGACAAAAGCCATGAAAATAAGTGACTAACAGCTCCAGTGCAAACCACCTTTGTGCTGGTGCTCTGCCAAGGGAAGAAACCATCAAGGCCGTTTTACAAGTACAAACTCTGTCCGTAAGACCGTTTCCTTACTGTGTGAATCCAGTAAACAAATTAGTGAAGCGGTTTCACTGGGAGGAGATAAAACAGCCTGGTACAAATTTAAAAAAAAAAAAAAAATCTGTTTGATTTCACAAAGGAGGAAGCAGCCTCAGAAAGATTTCCAAGGCTTACCTTCACTTCAGGTATCAAGCAAAACTGTGCAGATGCACGGCATGCAGCTGAGAGAGGCCTGGCCTTGCTGGCTGGTGGGTGCAGGACCAGGAGGCGGCCTGCAGGAGGACCCACCAGTGGACCCAGAACTGGAGCAGCCACCCGGGAAACGCTGTAGATCCAGAGTTTCATTCCTCAGTCTCTCCATCGCGGGCAGCTGCTGGGCTGCCACCTAAAGCCTAAAATGCTCAGAGTTGCTTCCAGGCATGTCCGTTCTCAGTACAGAGGCTGCCCCGAAGCCTCATGGCTGCTCCAATGCATGCCCCTGGTCCCCTGGCTCAGCCTGTATGGAGCTGAATGCCTTGATGCTCATTTCTCATGAGCCTTCAGGCTCACCCACCCAGCTGGCTGTCAAGTTCTCCTCAGCGCAGTGGTGTTAAACTGTCCTTGGTGCCACTTCCCAGCTGCCTCCCTGAACCTGGTCGTGCCTCAACACCATGAGCACCTTGCCCATATCTCAGCCCAGTCTCCCTGCTTTCTGCTGTCATTAGAGCAGGTAATGGACTCGAAGGCTTCACATGCACTTGCTGCCAAGCAGACACCCCTCCAGCCTTCCTCTGGTGTCTACCCTGATCCTCCTTCCTGCTCCCTATGAGGCTGTAAGAGGAGATCAAGAATCACCCAGAAACAAGCTGATAGCGGCCACAGAAGAGGGTAGGAGGCTGAAAAATGTTTCTCAAGGGACGGGAAGGCTGGAGAGGGTGAAGCTGCTGAGCTTGGTCCCTGGGTGCTTGGGCAGAGCGCACATGCATGGCACAAAGGCTCAGTGTGTGCCAGGTCTCTGGCACAGCGCAGTGAGGCTCAGCCCAGCTCCCTCACTGACACCTTGCTGGCCAAGGAATGGTAGACGTCTCCACCACCAGGACAAGGGCGCCATGCCAAGTGCTGCCACAGCAGTCAGGCGGAACAGGCCTGGCGGGGCCGCAGGGAGGCCAGCCAGCCAGCCAGCTCCCGTGCCCGAAGGCAGCATCGACTGCACTTAAATCATTTCTGACAGACACTTGTGCAGCCTACTCTTAAAAATCTGCAATCCCACAGCCTCCCCGGGCAGTTTATACCAGTGGTTAACCAGCCTTAAAATTAGAAAGTGTTTACTGGTAGCCAGGCTGAATCTCTCTTGCTGTAACTTGGGTCTGTTATGCCCTGTGCTACCTGCAGTGGATATGAAGGAGAGTTTATGTAGCTAAGTTTGTGCAGATATCTATCAGGTTTCCTCTGCTCTTCACTTCTTTGGATGAGGTGACCTCCACTCTGTCTGTGACCCTCCTTGAAACCCCCTGATTTGTTTAGAGAAAAGCCTCACAGCAGCCTTACTGCAATCAAGCCGTACGAGACCTGCTCACCCCCACCATTTCCTTCTGTGGAAGAAGCGGCATGGTTTGAGGTTGGAATTTGATATTGGTGGTTGGTTTTCTTTTTTGGCATATATGTTTTTCAACTATTTCATTAACTGTCTCATTATACCGCATAGAGGTGATGACTCATCCATGAACAACAGCCCCATCTTTTCCAAAACACCTGCTAAGATTACCTGGTAGCCCAGACGTGACTAGTTTTGAACATTTACAGAAATTCTACTGGGCAGAATAAACCCCTCTCCTGATTTAGTCATCAATAAACTCATGCATTCCATAAATGTATAGAAGTGCTTTTCTATGCCTTCGGCATCACTGTGAACTTTGGTTCCTGCCGTCATGGCAAATAATGCCCCCAGTATAATCAAATGCAGGACTTTCACTTTTTATCTCTTTTATCAACCAGACTTTCCAGCAGGGAGGCTCTGATGAGCTGAGGCCACATCCCACAGCTGGGCAGTGGAGAGGCAGGAGGAAGGCTGAGCCCCTGCCCTGCCCGGCTGCCCTCACTCCCTGGCACCAGCATATGCGTGGGCAGGCAGGCGGAAAGCTGGGCCCCATCCATGCCTGGGATATGGATAAGTGCATTTTCATATTACATCTAATGTAATAAGTCACTTAAATGCCCCTAGTCCGGGGGGGCAGCATGTTAATAAACGGTTGTTACCAGCAGTTGACAGTTGGTTAGCACAGATTAATTCCTAATGAAGAAAAAACCTCTTTATGTAATGTAATGCTTCTGGACGGAGATCAAGGGTTGCAATCATCCACCCACGGCAGACCTTTAAATCCGGCTTTGTTCCACTGCGGGAAAAATAGACCAAAAAAACCCAACCCTGCTATTTTTTAAAGGTTATGATTTAGCCAGCGTCACTCAGATCCTAATTCCAGGAGCGCTGAGCTTGTCTCCTAAAGAGTATAATATGTTGCACCATAGCCTGGTGATGCAGGTGTGGTGGAGGAGGTGGTGTGAGGCAGCAGGGGGACACCGGGGAGACCCCGCACCCTGGGGACACAGGTGACCTTGTGCAGTCCCGGGCATGCCAGGGCTCTCACATCTGGTGGGTTGATGCCGGCTCCCTGGTCACATCTATGGGTGCTTGGGGCTGGCTGGTGCGTGTCAGGGAACGCTGGGTTGCATGGAGTCCTTCCAGGAAGGTGCAGGGAGCAGGGGTGCAGGTGTATCGGGCTGTGCTTGCACGTGGGGATGGGGTAACCAGCCCTCACCTTCCAGCAGCCACTAGGAAACTGGCTGTGAAAAGCAGGAGGTCAAACCCAGCTTAAGCAGCAGGGGTTTTAGCAGGGGACCATGCAGCTGCCCAGATCCCAGCAGCCAGTGTCGTGGTGGATACACACACAGAGGCTTTCACCCTTGCAGCCATCAGGAGGCTCCTGGGACCTTTATTTCCACTTGCAAGAGAGCAATGCATTTTACACTGACTTATTCACTTCCCTCTCCCTCCCTTAAGACATTCCTTGAGATGAGGCTTTAGGAGCTGGTTCCCAGGCTCCTCTGCAGGGGACACCATCTCTCCAGGCTGTGGCAGTGTCACCCTTGCAGGGGGGACTTACAGAGACACCTGTACCCACCCCGGCAGAGGGTCTGAGATATTCTCACAAAGCCATGAGATCAAAAGAAAAACTCACCAGAAAGCCTAATCCACTGGAACATCCATAAATAGTGTCAATGGTTACTCTACCAGTGAAGAAGAAAAATCGCTGTGGTTATCCCGTGACCTAAGGATACGGATATAATAAAACTGATTCACATACAGGAAAGTGATTTGTACTTGTGAGGACTGGTTTTTTACTATATTTAATTTTATTCATGATCCGATAGGAATCTTCCTACTGATTTACTGATGATCTCACAGGAAAAATTTGGAAGGAATTTTACAGTTATGGCTTAAAGCAAGAATTATTCTGTTTTACCTGAGCATTTTATATTTTACAATACATTGACTTACACAAAATAAATGTACGTAAAGTAGGAGAAGCCCCACAAGCTGTGACATGTGAATAGGAGAAGATAAATGACACTCACATCTCCTGAGCACTGTGGGTCTCCCGCAGGTAAAATGAGGTTTCTTAGATGTTGGGATTTTCTTTTGTCTCCTTTCCATTTCACCTTGCTTTTCCGCAGTGATGCCAAGCTGTGGAAAGCAGATTAAATCTGTAAGAAGCATGAGAACAAAGTAAGTTCTGCATGGGCAAAGGATTTCAAACGGGGAGAAAGGCTGGCGGCGGAGAGACTGTTAGAGGCAGAGACTTCAAAAGAGACGCAGCAGGTGATTAACTTTGCAACTAATCGGTGCACCCAGAGCAAGGTACGCAGGCTGTGTGAGCAAGGCTGTACTCTGCAAATTTCTATTCTGCCACTCGCGTTAAGGGGACCTGCAAGAGCCCCGTGCTTGTGTCTGGGAGCACAACATTGTCCCTAAGGGCTTCCCATCTGCCTGGGTCCTAGGGATGGGAGGGCAAGGGGCACCACCGCTGAGGGACCGTGCTGCCGATAAACAGCATGGCCAGCAGCACCCCCAGACCGCTCCGTGGCTTAAACTAGCCACTGTGGCAGATGAGAGAGGTGAAAAGAGACACCATGGGATGGCTGCCCAGGCTAATGCTGCCCAGGAAAGACACCTCCAGAAGTCCCCGGCCACCAAAGGGCTGTCAGCTGATGGTGGGCAAATGAGGCTTCCCAGCAGGCTGCCATGCAAGCAACGGGAGTTGGGTACTGATGTGAGCAGAGAAAATGGTCATCACCCCATCTCTGAGCCTTTTTCACACACTGTTTTTTACCACTTTAGTGGTAAAAACTTTAGTGGTAGATGAGCAGCTTTATGCCCCTCAGCACAAAGCAAAATCCAACTTCTTTTTACTCATGGATGACTCTGCATGTGCTGTAATGGAAATTATAGGCCACGTTTATAACCAACAGAAAATTTTGTGACACCAATACAAACTGAGCAATGATATGGAAACAATTGATTATTGAAATCAGAGATGCAACAGACCCATTAGATCATCTTAATCATCTCTCAGAAATGCTGAATGTTTTCCAATACTTTGTCTGGACTATGAAAGAAGTTACTGTTAAAGAGATGCCAGCTTGGAGATTGTTAATGGCTTTTCTGGCCCTGGCACACAGGACAATGCCTTTAATGCCAAATGGACATAATGGCTCTTCCAAGGAGCTGCAGAAGCCATGTGCAAAAAGCATGTATAAATTAATAACAACCATTTTTTTTATTTGCTCCTGCACTAGAGAAAGACAAAAAACAACAATGTTTTGCAGAAATTCCAATATGTTCTTGGGCTTTGGGGTTTTAAAAGAATCAAGTCTTTAAAAAAGTTCACCACCATTTTCTGTCTCAAAATGTGCTGTTTTAGAAATATTTGCTCTGTAGTTTTTCTGGGTTTATTTTGTTTCCTTGCTCAGTCTTACTATTAAAAGAAGCTAGGGAAATGAAGGAAGTGAACAAAAGGGATAAGTTTGAAAAGCTTGCAGAAATATTTTAATGGAGAGGAGAAGACAATTCTTGGTTTTGTTTTTTTCCTCTGTTTTTTTTTTTTAAATGTTGAAGAAGCAGCAGTCTTAGGGCTCAGCTCTGGGTGGTAGCATAGGACACCACCCGCTCCATGCACTGACTGCTGATGATAATGTGTTGGGGCCTCACAGGCACATGGGGCAGTTCTTCCACATTTCCTTGCTCTCCACAGGGCTCCCAGATATTTCCCTACCGTTCTTTTTTTTCTCAGCCAGAAATACAGTGATCCTACCTGGGGCCTACTGCACACAGGGGAAAGCAGATTTGTCCCATAGGGAGTGTCCTCATAGGCAGGGAAGCCTTCAGTGCAATAGCCGAAAAGAAACAGATCTCCTTCCTCTGACACGGTACGCACAGAGGAATGGAGTATCTCCATAAAGAAGTACTCACTCACAGCAGTGGGTATGCTTAGTAACCCAGTGAGACACCTCAAGTCTCTTGGTCCCACTTTGAAAGTGCCCATGTTTTGAAAAACCGCACAGTTCCATTTTCCAGAGTGATTACAGGTTTATAATTCATGGACAAGTGTAATCAATTTCCAAAATAATTTCCATTTCTGATCATGGAAAACCAACTTTCTTTTCCTGTTAAAGTCAAAACTTAAATCTGATCTTAGAATATTCCTTCTTTTGGCAAAGGCATGTTTTCTCAGATATGCTATGCTTTATTATCTTCAGCACAAATCTCAGCCATCGTGTTCCTACATACAAGGGGCTGAATTTCTGGAGATTTCTGCTTTTCCTGGACTATTTCTGGGCTGACATCAACATGCTGTGCTGCAAAGCCATAAACTTGCAACTACACATGCCTACAGTCTGCTTTTTGGGTTCTTGCCCAGAGCATCTCAAACCACTGTCTCCCCTTCTATTAGCTCTGCTCTGGATTTCTCTCTGAAATAATTACATTCTTTTCCTTTAAAGATAAACCATTCAAATGCTGCTAGTATCAAGCCTCCAACAACAAATTCACTCTTGCCAGAGAGGGAGGGGATAGGATTTGGCCTAAGAAATCAGAGCCTGTTTTCAAGGGCTTGAGAGTTCAGTGAAAGTGCCATTCAAACCAAAGCCTTAAACAAAACCACTAATGCTAGGCAGTTTTCCATAATTAGAGAGAGATGTCTTTTGAAGGGAGAGAGGGAAGAAAGGATAGATGTATTTTATTTTATTTTTTTGCATCTTTGGGTGAGTTTTACCACCCCTGGGAGCTGCTCAGCCATCTCCCCTGAGCTGGAGACTTCTCCAGTTATCCATGCGTTAGGGCAGCTGTGGACTGTAGCAACCTGGATTTTTCTCATGCTTCCCCCACCCTGGGCAGTTTTATGGGCCGTGAGGGACTTCCCCAGTCCTCTCCTTTCCTCAGAAGGTATGAGGAAGGTGTCCTTTCCTTCCAGATACAAATACACACATGCTTACAGGCTCCTTTTCGTCCTGTGGTAAACTCCCCTGATACACAAAATTGCATAAGCGACACCCACAAAAGCCACATGTATACTAAAGAAGAGTCTCCTGGTCATGGTGTTTTTTGTATGGAAAAATGATTTGCCCTCTTAGGAAGAATTTTTTGTATTGCTTTTACGCCTCCTTCCCTTTCCACTCCTGCCACGGCTTGCTCAGCGTGACCAACACACAGCCAGCCCCAAGCTGCTACCAAACCCCCCTTCACCTCCTCCCCAACCCACCCTGGCCCCTGGGCCATGATGCTGGGGCTGCACAGTGTGGACAACCCTGCCAGGCCCGCATCTGCTGGGAACCCTCTCACCAGGCAGCAGGGAAAAGTAGCTGTGGAGCTGCTTGTCTCCAGCAGGTGGGAGCCTGCCTGCACCGCTGCGGCCTGCCTGCCTGGCACTGCTGCCTGCCTGCACTGCTGCCCACACCACTTTCCCTGCTGCCGCCAGCCTGCACCACTGCCCACCTGCCTGCCACTGCTGGCCACATTGCTGCCTGCACCGCTGCCCACACTTCTGCCTGCACCACTGCTCGCACAGCTGCCCTCTTACCTGCTTACTTGCCTGCACTGCTGCCTGATTATGCACAAACTACCTGCACTGTTTCCTGCCTGCCCACAACACTGCCTGCATTGCTGCCTGCCTGCTCTGCTGCCCACACGGCTCCTTATACCACTGCCTGCCTAGAATACTGCCTGCTCTGCTGCCTGCCTGCAACACTGCTTGCCTGCCTGCGTCACTCTCAGCACCACAGCCCCAGACACTGCCTGCCCCACTGTCCCCACTGCTTCCCATGCCACTGCCTGCACTGCTGCCCCAAATTGCAGTCCAAAAGGCAGAGAGCCAGCCTGGGTTGGTGTCACTTCTCAGTGCAGCTGTGTGTTGCAGACTTTGAGATTCTGGCAAGGAAAAAGTGCCGAGCCAGTATTCCAGATGGAAAAGCACAAGAAAAAAGGAGTGAACAGTAACAAAAATTCCCCCTTTCTTTTTCTTATCCTCTCTGTCCTCGCATCCCAATGGAAACAAAAATCGCAGAGGATCCTGTTCCCCTGGCTGCAATTACAGGAGCAGCCACAGACTTCTAGTGCTAGGGGTAAGGCCCACTATCCCATCCCACCTCATCCCCAAAGGTCCCCAAGGCCAGTCCCAGGTGGGACACAAGCAAAGGGCACCGGCGGCAGAAGCGGGGCAGCCACGATGCAGACGCATGTCCTGGGGGACAGGCGATGGCTCAGGGCTGCGTTGTCCTGTTGCTGCTGCAGCTCATTCGCTTCTGCATACCTTGGCTTGAATGTGCAATGACATGAGAGCAAGATGGTGAATTAGGAAGGTAAGGTGCTGGCTGTGAGGGAGTAAAGAAGACAAACATGCAGGAAGAGGACATATGTGCAGAAAGCAATGATGTGGGAACCCAAAACAGTCACAGCAAAAACTGTATTAGTTATGCTTGTGCTTTTGTAGAGGCTTTCCTCTTTTACAGGTATATCTAAGATGTTTTAAACTCTACCAGTCTGCTAGTGTGCTTGCGAGGAGGTGTATGTCCAGTTTTCTCTCTTTATCTGGAAACAGAGCCATGTGAGATAAATGCTGCCTCTTCTATCTGTTCCCCCATAGTGAGCTGCTGAGGCGTTTCTGATGGACCTTTTGTGCCCTGGTCCTCCCAGTGCTGCACCTCATGCTCGCTCATACACCACTGAAGTCAGTGGCTCTTTTCAATGGCCTCTGCACGTGACCACTTTAGTGGGACGTGCACGGATTCATATAACTGGTATTGACCTCATTTGGAAAGGAAAAGAGAAACAATGGCGAAACCATGTGGCGAAAATGGCGAAATGGAAATGGAAATGGCGAAACCATGTTAAAAAGCAAAAGGACTGTCTTTTTCTGTAATGCAGCTCACCTACCTGTCCTCGTTTCAGCTGTTTAC
>VZTL01088904.1:0-38998 GCA_013400535.1 Scopus umbretta
ATGAAGGCAGAGCTCAAGGCTCATTCCTTTTTCTCACCATCTGAGGATTAAGCCCAATCCTGACTGTTATCCGACCTAGATACCATTTACACACTGAACCCAATGCCTATGGCTTTTATCTGAGCCCTTACAGCATTTGGAATCGGGCCATGCCCCTTGTCTGGTATCAAAAGCATTATATTAATTTGGGATTCATTCCACAAAACAAGGCTGTCAGCCAGACTCCTCAGCAATTGGATATTGAACCCAGACCTCGTGGTTGTCTTCCAAATTATATGCCAGCTGGGAACTCAGCCCACAATCTATGGCTGCCGGCCAAGCTCCTTATTGGCGAGAGATTGACACCAAGCCCCCAGACTGCTATTTCTGTATGGTGGTGTTAAGGACTAAACCTAGCTCACGTGGGCAGCATAATCACCTCTGCATTGGCGGTGAAATGAAAAATCTAGTTAAAGACTTGAATGAATATTGAGGGTCGATGTTCAGCTGCTTAAAGACGAGGGATGATGACAACAATTCCCTTGGAACAAGGCCCCCTTGATACTCCGGGGGGAATAGCCCCAGATCCCCCATCTGTCATCCAGCTGGATATAAAATCCAGGTTCTCATTAACACACAGTGTGCAGCATTTCTTTACTGGCTGGCAGCATTAAAGCCAGTTCCTCCAACTTTCAGGTATTCTTCAGATGGGATTAAACTAGATCCCTTTTCTATAGCACCATTAGGCTCTGCCAAAGCACTACTTGTCACTCAGAGCAGACCTCCAACACTGCACCTTGCCTTGGGAAGCGCTTCCTGCATGCAGCACAACCCTGGCCTTTGCTCCCCCATAGAAAAATAAGGAAGCCTGGGAGGTAAATGAGAGCAAGGGACGGCTCTGCACACCTCCATCCTCTTTGGGGGAAGTTGGGAGCCTGACCAGGTAGAGGGAGCATTTCAGGTGAAATGTGTGTCTGAGGCAAGCAAATTTTACCCTCCCGACAGTAATTTTGCCTGGGAATTCTTCAGCATCTTTGCATGGTGTGGTTTTACTGCATAGCAAAATGCTTCAGAAGACTGAATTAAAACCAAACAGCTTCCCAGCCGGTATGGTCATCATTAGAATGCAATTTCCAGCAACTGTGTGGCTTTCTTGGTAGCCTCAAAATTTTTAAAATTCTCTTTAAGCAGCAACTTTGAAGGAATGGCTTAGCATGCAGCAAGAATAGGAAAATCTTCCCATGATCCATTGTATCAAGCTGGATGTTACAGTACATATGGACAGTGTGGGATTTTGCTTTTACTCTGAACTTGCAGTGATGGTGAAGGCTACTCTTTGGTGCTCTAGCTGTGCAAATTGTGCACGGGAGGTTCTGGTTTCCCTGTCTGAGACCCTACCGTGACTGGGGATGGAATCCATGGGAAGATTTCAAGCCAGTTTTGCAGACCTGTCCCATGGGTCTGGAGTTACTCTGATTGCCTGTTGCATGTCTTCTGATTCGTGTTTATTTGCTAAGAAAACATTAAGTCCTTGCCATACACATGTGGTTTTATGAGGATTTTCAGCCCAAGAGAACCAGTGCAAACGGGATTCAGCTGACTTTGGTGGCAATTTGTTTGTAAATAAATTTTCTGTGTACCCACTTGTTCTTCTATAAGTGGGAATACCTTTCTTTTTGCATTCATTGCTCTTGCCAGCCATCTTACTCATCTCTTGTCTGAACACTCTGTACCGCCCTTTCTGCTCCCTCCCTGTAAAGCTCTCTTTAGGCTTTTCTTTTCTAACCCAGGTCTTTCCTAATGCATTCCCACCACTGTGTCCCACAGGGTGCTCAAGGGGTAGGGGATGCTGCTGGCTTCGGTGCTGGCACCAGGAGCTGTTTGCAGGGATGCTCCAGGCTTTGCTCAGAATTTATTTGGAATGCAGAGTCGAGCAATACCCATTATTAGTTGCAATCATTATTTCTAGAACTGTATTTCTTTGCTCTATCAACAGAAGGGTTCGTCTGCTGTGCATTTGCTTGGTCTCTTAGCTAACGTGTGGATTTGGAGAGTGTGGTGTGTGCTTCCCGCTCCGGGCTCAGCTCTTGCCATGTCCTCCTCAGCACACGCACACAATGTACATGCAAGAGACGGACGTGGTGAATGGTGGGGATAGAGGGAGAACAAGCTCTTCTTTTCTGTCCTCCTGGTTGGCTTCCCGGAGTTACGAAAGCCCCTGGCACAACGTGCCATGCCCCGCCACCCCTCAGCCCACTGTCTGATCTCAGCCTCCATCTCAGCATGCACATGAATTTCCATTCTTCATGCTAAACCCTGCCAAAGCAAAATTCCTGAAGCAGAATAAAAATGTGGAAGACTTTCAAACCCAGAGATTATTGAACTGTCCCTCCTACCAAATGGCAGTCAATACTATGTTCTTTATAAAGTCTCTAGTATAATGCTTAATTCCACAACTACAACTGGAAAGTCTTTCCAATTATTTTAAACTGCCAGAGACATTTTAATGTGCCTTAGATTTTGTGTTGGCATGCCAAAGAGTTAAGTGCCATCCATCTTTCAGAGATGCTGAAACCTAGCATCATATAAAAGGAGAAAAATGGGAAAGAATCCCAAAGGTTATACTTATCCCATGAACCCCGCCACCATTTGTGGCCTCATAGACACCTTCTCCTGCACTTTGAAATTGTTTGCCTCCCTCTATGCAGTGAGAGAGATCAGTGCAAACAGGCAAAATCTTTAATTCCTGTGCAGAGCTTCAGCTGAGGACGGGATTGCAAGCAGATCTTCACTGGCAGCCACACAGCCATGCATTGTTGGGCGGTATTCACTCTCCAGATGCATCTAAGCCTCTGCAACCGTGGATGTAAAAGGCTGAGAAAGCCCAAATATCTTCTGATTTCTTTTTTGTGCCAGGGACACGGGGTCTCTGTCTCTGCCTACTGTTAGTCCCAGACCCACAGAGGTGCCCATCCCCACTGAAACTTGCCGGCACAGCACTGCTGCTAGGTGCGAGGGAATGGAGCACATAGCTTTGCTGCCTTGGTTAGCCTTGTTCCAACTACGTGAGCGTTAGTAAGTGGCAGAAGTTGGCTCTCGGCATCCTTGCACGTTTTTTTTCTCCCCCCTCATTTTTTCATCTTTTTTTTTTTTTTGCTTTATTCCTTCTCCCTGAGCTCAGTGGCACAAGAGCGCTGAGCATGTGCGTCTCTGCACCAGGCAGAGGGGGAGAAGGGGCAGGGAGAACATCTTATAAAACCAGTTCTGCTCTATTAAGATTCATTCTGGTATGACAATGGCTTCTTCTATTAAAATGCTTTGTGAAAGCCTTGCCTAATGATCTGTTAGCTGGGGAAAGGTTAAATTCCTGAAGATTTTCTGTGTTTGATGAAGAAAAAGCAGTGCAATTATCCAGAATTCAAAGTGAGTTTTAGCCAGCTGTTAATAATACTGCAATTCTTCATGTTCTCATTACTCTGAAGTAATGTGGCCATCCCTAATCATGGCAGTGAAATATTTATAACATTCTCTTTTGGCCCTGTTTGTACTTATGGAGAGCTGGACATCACTCGAGGTCTTCAAAATATACTACTTCTTGTGCTTTAACCACCGATGACAGTACTCTTCTCATCTAACCGCAGCTGCCTGCAACAGAGATGTCCAGTTTAAGGCAGACATCTCAGGAGGGGTCAGACATGCCCTTTAACCACTAACAGCTGGGCATCTTGTGCAAACTGGTCATCAAGGCTCTGCTAGAGTCACTGGAGAGACTGGTGATTCCAGACTCACACAATCTTTGGAGAGCTGCCAAGGATAAAGGAAATAAATGGGCTTGATACCTGATACTCTTGATACCAAGAGCGCCCATATTAACAATATGGTTTGATGCAGAGATAGGTTTATTAGTAGTTTTCTGTTCTTTGCAGCCTCGTTGCAGTCTGCAGGTTGGTTTGTGTGCTGGGAGACCACTGGAAATGTTCAGGAGCAACCCCCAGACATTTGTGCGTTTCTTCTAGTTCTTTCCCTGATTGCTGAGGTTTCCAGCTTGGAAAGTCATGGCAGAACACGAAATACACGTGGCATCTCCTTGTCCAGGCACACGGAAACAAAATAAGTCTCATGGGGAAAATATAATTTCACAGTGGCAGGCCCTGCACTGGGATAAACAGACGCCTTGTTTCCTCCAGTGGATGCATGGAAAATCAATTCCCAGTCCTCTGCAGAGGCTCCTAAAAATGTACCAAATTCCCTCCTGTAGCACTTAAGAACTACAACTGTTTTTCACCAGCAAAAAGGTTTCATTTCTAACAGGGGAACTGCAGGTAACGCCTTTTTGCTATCTTCATGTTGTCTTTTAGATGTCTATCTTATCCCCTTTATAGAAGTCTCATTTCAAGTGCAGCTTTTTGCCTGGAAGTCTGAAGTAGATTACTATTAAGTAACTGTATCTGTTGCTAATTCACTAAACATCCAGAAAAACAGCTAATGTGCCTGAACCAGTGGGATGAGTACATTAGATTAATCTAATACTTTTCACTCAACCAACCGGTAGCGTTTAGAAAAAGGTTGTGAAAGGGATTAGGAATATCTTTTCCACATTTTCCTTTCTTCTCCTTTCCATGACTTTGCTGTGTTCCATTAAATGTTAGCTATTCAGTTAGCTTATTTCCCTGCCCCTCCGTAAAACACTGCTTTTAAAATAAGTTTATTCTTCTCAGACCTCAGATCTGGCTCCATGTTCACCAAGGCTTTCAGTGACCAGGAAAGGTGACAGAATAAATGCAGACGTACAGACTATGAGGAGCTTATCCTGACCGGAGAGAGAAGCTCCTGACTGTCACAGTCTTGCTTGCACGTTGGTCCAGCAGTACAGGCACAGGGAGTCTTGGAGCATTGCCCCTGAGCTTAGAGCAGTTCCCTGAGCACGCAGTCACCTCTTCTCCATCCCCTTTGGCTCCCTTGGCCATGGTGGTGCACACTAGCACCTTAGTGCCACAGCACTTCTGTATCCTCTGTTCCTTTATACCCCTCTTTATTGGAAATGTATAAAGGGACCCAGAGCAGGCTGCTTAGACTCTTCAATTTAACAGCAAATTACGGGTAGCTGCTCTCCTCAGTATGCATATTTCTCACTGCAGTTCAGTCTAGATCAGGGTTACCTCACTTTGTGGAGAGAACATCATGTGCAATCATCTCAAAAACCTTAAAAACTGTCAAGGTATAAGATGTAAACAGCTGTTTTGCTGCCTGCAAGCCCTGCTCTCCTGTCAGTAGATTGCTTCAGTGTGATTTGTTCTTGACACATTCCTGTGGCTGTTGATCATCTCCTTATATTTTGTAAGTGTTGACAAGCAGCTTGATTATTTGTCCAAGTATTTTTCTGTGACCTGAAGCTGGTCTGCCTACTCTGTAGTTCTGCAGCGCCTCCTTCCCCTCTTCTGAAAGCAGAGCCCTCCGTCTGCCCTCCCCAGCCCTCTGGAACCTCCCCATCCCCAGTGGCTCCTCACAATTAAGGGGTTGTATCTCCAAGGCTGCTTCAGGAAGCTCACCAAGTGTCCTGGTATGCAGTTCAACAGGCAGGGATGAAAACACCATAGTTATCTAATTGCCCTCATTGCTGTCGCGTGAGTTCTTATCCTGTTAATACTGACGTTATCTTTATCAGCCATTTGATTGCTTTTGAGTTTTTAGGGAAGAGCGAAGCAAAAGAAGGTATTAAGCGTTTTGGCTCTCCCAGCAGCACCCTGTGCTAATGTCTCTCCTCACTGAACAGTGGGGCAGCTCTCTTTGGTCTCTACTTCTGCTGCTGGCTGGTGCTCCACTGCTTACCAAGGCCACAGCCCAGCAGGGGAGTTTTGGGCCAGCAGGTAGGACATGAATCCCGCAAAGATGCCCGTACCGCACAGGGCCACCCCAGCAGCAAAGCTTGGCCATGCTGTCACCAGGCAGGGAGCCCTCCTCTCTCCCCAAGCTCAAGAGGTGGCACGAAACTCCTCTCTTTGTGTGCAGAGCAGAGGTTAGCCAGGTGGGTGGTGTGCACCTTGGAAGCCCTGCTTGATTATTGCTGGGGTTTGGTTACTGCACAGGGGACTGGGGGAGCAGAGAGCAGGCTGTGGTGGTGTGGAGGAGAGGTGGCCGTGAGCTGGCAGCCCTGGGATGGTGATTTCCTCCCCTGCTCCCCAAACACTGCAGGGATCTGCTCTGAAAGAGAAAGGCCAGGATAAGCACAGAAAAGGCTGAACTTTCCTTGGCAAGAGCAGATGAGAAAAGATGTTAAAAAGTCACTTGTCTCTGGTAACATAGCCCCTAGTTCTGACACAGTGGTGGAGTGCATCCAAGTTTTATGCTGGAAGGAGATGAGCCCACCCCTGGAATCCTATCCCAGTTTCAAAGGTCAGGTGCATTTCTGCGGTTACAGAAGTCACAGAGATGGCATTTGACCCTGGCTCATCCTACATAGAAGCCAAGGTCTGATGGACAGCAGGATCATTTGAACCTCCCTGGAACTAGCTTTCATTTGAATTACAAGCTGGTTTTTGTTTCTTCCCAGCCAGGTCTCTAGACAAACTCTATAACTTTGCTGACTGCTCTGGCCTTCACCTGATCTTTGCACTGAATGCTTTGCGCCGAAATCCCAACAACTCCTGGAACAGCTCCAATGCCCTCAGCCTGCTGAAGTACAGTGCCAGCAAGAAGTACAACATCTCCTGGGAGCTGGGCAACGGTGAGTGTGGGAACAGGAGAGCCACGGGAACAGAGCTCGCTGTAGCAGAAAGGTGTTCCCTTTTGGAAGAGGATATTTGCAAATCCTAGGACGTTTTGCTAATGTAGGTTCAGAGGGATTTAAAGGCCCCTGCTATAAGGCAGCACCATCTCTAAGACAGACCTGGCACATGTTTGTACCTTAGCTGGATGTTTCCATCAGTTGGTATTAAACACATGAAATGCTTCTGCCCTGGCTGCTAGGAACAGCTGGTCCTGGGGTGGGCAGACCAGCAGCTGTATGGACTTGTATGGTGGCTGCAGTGCCAGGGGAAGTGGGGGACCCTACAGGAACAGGAGTGTGACAGCAAGGTACAGGTCCTTCACCCAGCACACAGCAAAAGGGACACGGGAGGAGGTGCTGGCACAGGATAGTGAGTGATGGTCATCATCCATGCCTCAGAGGCTCCTTCTGCTGTTCTGCAGAGCAGGCAGGCAGCTCTGTGACAGCATGTGAGCTGTGTGTCTCTCTCCGGAAGCACGGATGAAGGAGCAGAGCTGGCAAGCCTTGCTTGTCTATTTTTATTTTCCCAGAGCCCAATAACTATCGGACCCTGATCGGCCGCTCGGTGAATGGTAGCCAGCTGGGGAAGGACTACATCCAGCTGAGAAGCCTGCTGCAGCTTATCCGCACTTATTCCAGAGCAAACCTCTATGGGCCGAACATTGGGAGGCCCAGAAAGAATGTCATTGCTCTCCTGGAAGGGTAGGTAATGTTGTTCTGATCAAGAAGAGATCAGAAACCCCTCCTAAGACTGATGCCTTTTGCAGCAGGTAGACTTGCTCTTTGGGTTCCTGACGTCCAAGAGCTTCCAGGACAATGAGGCTCTGTACAGGTCAGCCACTGCAGTACCAGAGGCTTGTGGACATGGTCGTCTGTAGTGCTAAACTTCTGCAGAGGTCCCTGGTGGGATTTAGGGCTGGGCTGATTAACACTCTCTGAAGTATTGCCAGTGTTTCCCAATTACAGGCAGACTGAGGTGCTCACCTTGTTGGGATATGAAGATAACACAGCGGTGCAGATGCAGGCTGCTGCATACCTGTGGGCTGCAGGGCCAGGAGGTGGGTCCTGGCACCAGTTATCACCATAGATGTTGTCTCAGAGTCCTCCTGGGCAAATTGATTTGCTCTTCCCCTTTGCTGGCTTCTTCTCTTTGTGCTTTCTCCATCTGTGCACAGAACCTGTACGAACTTTCTTCACTGGCCAAGCCTTCTGTTCCCTCCTAGAACTGGCATGTCTCTAGCTTGGGGAGGCCAGAGGTGGAGAAGGAATGGTGACAGTGAGGGACGCAGACACCTGGATGTGACATTGGACAGCTACAAGAACCAGGGAGGTGTGGGAGCCTGCTGGCAGTAGGAATTGGGACTGTGTGGCTTGAAGACCTTGCAGCAGAGGGGAAATTCCCTGCAGGACTGTAAACAGAAACTCCAGTGCAGAGGGCTGGGCAGGGGGAGGTGTGGAAGGGACTCTGCTGGGAGCAAAGCTGGGTCTAGCATTCATTAACATCTGCATGAATGATCTGGCAGAAACAATAAACAGCACACTGATGCAGTCCCTGGCGAGGCGGGGAGGGAGCCAGGGCCAGATTCTCAGCTCTGCTGCAGCAGCACAGAGAGACCATAAAGCTGGTGGAACCAGCTGCAACGCCAGCATCTCTTCTGCTAACAAAAGTGGGGGAGCAGCCCCTGCACCCTCACCATGGCTGCCACGGATGCCACACGGGTGCATTGCTCCCCGGAGCCGTGGCATTCAGTATATATTCAGTATATTACAAAATGTTGTAGTAGCCTTGATCAGCAGGAAATCTATTAGCACTGGGAGGAGCGGGCTGAGTAAGAAAAACAACAGGGATGAGAGCCAAGAAGCTCTTAGAGAAAGCGAAGTCCTACTGCTGTGTTTGCCCTTCGCACACTGCAGCCGGGTCCCTGGAAAGAGGGGTCGGAAGAGCTCAGTCACACGGCCAGGGTGGTCCAGCAGCTCTGCATTGGTGGAGCCATGCTCTGACTGACGGCGACCCTGGGAGCAAGGCTGTAGCATACAATCTGATGGAGAGGGTGGCAGAAACACCATCTTGAATGAAAGGGAAGGAAGGTAAGAGCTAGGGTTTGAGCAGCCCTGGTGACGGGATGGTGGGGGCTCTCCAGACCCCCGTGTTGGTCTGAAAGAGCTGTAAAGAGCATGCCTGCTCCCCAAGCTATATGTTGTTTCTCTGCTGCCATCCCTACCTGCAAGGGTGGTGCTTGTCCACAGGCACTCAAAGTGATTTCTCTCTTCCATGGAGAAACCTTGTGTCCTGCACTCCAAACTCTGGTGTCTGCAGCTCATGGCAAGCAGCACGTGCTTGCATGGCCTTATAGCCCATGGGGTCCTGGGAAACACATAAAGACCCCATTATTACCAGGCAGGGTATAAAGAGGAGGAACAAGTCTGATTACACAAAGGGCTAAACGCTCACTTGCAATATTTGGAAATGGAGTTGCAAAAGGACAGACAAATAAACCCCAGTGCCTAAGCTGCTTGACTGCATGAGCTTTATTCCCAGCAGCTCCCTGAGGTCTCTTCAGTACTCTCAGCTAGTGCTACTGAGAGTTCTGCCTTCTGCAGGATCACTACAGAACTGGTCAATGGAATATGGCTCAGCATGTGCCTGGTGCTGTCACAGTCAGGACATGCCTCTGGGGGTCCTGAATGAGCACCACAGTCTGCAAGCAGGAGAGAGGAGAAGGAATTTAGGAAGGTGCAAGACTTCTGTCTGCCTTGCTAGACCACCATGAGTGGTCTACGTTGTGCTTGCAGCAGGGTGAAGGCTCCAGAGCAAATAAAGTGTGTGCAGTTAATAGTCCTGATGATGTGAAGTCTGCAAAGTCTTGCTCTTATTTTGTGATGAACAGCAGACAGACATCAACCAGATAGGAAGTAGAAGATTATGACTCAAGTGTTAAGTAAGGCTGGAGGGGAGAGAAGAGACACCCCAGAGCAGGAGTTGGGATGGGTGGATTAGTCTGCCAGGCAAGCAGGGAGGCACAAGTGGTGAGGCACAAAGAGAGGCAGTGCAGGGGCAAAAGTGTTTCAGGGGCAAACAGTGAAAATGAGCTGAAGTGGGAAAGGATAACTCAGAGAGGCCCATGAAGCGTGATCTCCAACAGTAGAAGCTGGAGTCAGATTTTCTCCAGGGAAAGCTTCTAGAGTTACCTGAGGTGCTGAAACACTTAGTCTCATTGTGAAGTATTACTTAAAATTACTTTTTCCTTTTGCATGCTCTGGGTTCCAAACATTGTAGCCTATTGTTTAACCGTTATCTCAAGTAACAAAGCTAAACTTATTCTTTATGTTTAAACTTTCTCCTACAATAATGTCAACATGAATTGGGCTTTGCACTCTGCTGTGCACGAGGCTCTGTCTGTCTCAGTGGTGGGAAATGGACACCTCCAGGGCCATTCTGACCCAGTCCTAGGGCCTGTCCTCCAGGACAAGGTGAGATTGAATCCCTCCTGGGGTTCCACCTTTCTCTAGGGTCTGCTAGACAGGCTAGATGATGAGTGCAGATCAGGCACTTGAAGGTTGCAGCATGTAGGGGGGCATGCACACTGTCCCACTGCAAAGGCTGTCCTTAGGCAGGTGGCATTGAGCTGTGCTGTGTGAAACCTATGCATTTTCCAATGATGGAGGTAGGATATGGTGAGGGGAGGATAGCTTTGCCTGAAACGCAGCAGCACGGACTTTGCACACCCTTCACTTCTGAGTTATTGCTCCTGAGCTCTTGCACCACCCTGCACGGTGCAATAGGCTCAGAGCAGCCACACTGCCACTCTGGGCTGGCAACTCCTGGAGACTGGACCAGGACCACTACTGCTGATATAAGGACGGGCTCTTGCAGTGATGGAGCATTGCTCCGATGGCTGGGGCCTGCTGTGCAGTAGGCTAGAAATGGTGTCTTGTGAATGCACAGGTGCAAGAGGGAATTTCTCCAGACACAACCAACAGTTGAGTTTGATGAGGTGTTAATTAGACCTTTCATGCAGCCTGAGCTGTTGGAGAGCAGACCACGTTAGCTACCTACTGCGTTTGCAGGTACAGGAATCCCAGAACTGCTCAGAATTTGCTTGTGGAGAAAATTGTGAGATTCTAAGGAATTAACATAGATTTTAATAGCAGATCAAAAATCAGACACAAAAGTTAATGCATGACTGAATCACACATTCAGTGCTGGAAGAGAAGAAACATGAGGGAAAGCTATTGGGAAGAAGACACGTTAAAGCTCAGAACATTTGGTACAAAACTTAAGCCGGCACATCTGGGCAGATTTTAGCTCTCATGACCTGTCATTCCTCAGCTGGTGGAGCCTAGTGTTTGCCACTGGACACT
Source organism: Scopus umbretta (assembly GCA_013400535.1). NCBI lineage: Eukaryota > Metazoa > Chordata > Aves > Pelecaniformes > Scopidae > Scopus > Scopus umbretta. The sequence goes on from VZTL01088904.1 coordinate 11,108, forward strand.
CACAAGCGTCGAGGTGTTACCTCCACCACAGCAGGAGCTGCAGTGCCAGGAGGAAAAGGGCTGGCAGGTGCTTGTGTCAGTGCTATGCTGGCTGTTGTTGATGCTCTGTGGCCACTTTGGGTCCTGAGCCTGCTGAAGTCACCAGAGATGTGAAAATCTCTCTTGTCTGGAGCTACAGCCTTTCCCTACCTCCTCATCTCTCAGAGCTACCAGACTGCTGCCTCCTTGGCTTTCTGTCTGTCTTCTTTCCAGCCTCCTTGGCACCTTCTTGCTTCTGTTGTCATCATTGCACATCCACCCTCAGGTCACAGAGCCACAGCACCTCTGGCCAGGCGGCAGCAGCAGGTGAGGGAGCTCCCACATATCAGTCCTCACCTTGCAAGGCACAAGATTTTCTCATTCTTCATGATTTTACTGCCTCCTACTCCTGGTTTGTAGTACCTGTGAAGGTACTACACAGGAGATAACCACCCATCTGGGTCACTTTGGCTCCTTTTGGTGTTGCCATCATCCCACAGTGCTTTGAAAGGAGCCCATAAAGGTGAGGAAGCCCTTCCTCCCTGCAAGCTGTGGACATGGCAGCATTGGGAGGTGGCATGGAGAAGATGTCTTGAATATCTGTGGGCAGCCCAGGTAGGGGTCAGTTTAAAACCTATCCCAATCCTCAGCCCTGCTCCCTGCATCTACAAATCAACCCCAAGCCCAGGTTCCCACGTTGGTGCTTATGTGGTAGAGAGAGGTGTTAGCTTATAGCTCATGAAATGACACAGGTTGTACACTTGGGGTCCAACAAAACCAGAGGCCAAAGCAAAATCAAGGTGCTAAAAATGGGAGATTCTTTGGTAGTATTTTTATGATGACTGTCCATGCCGTGTGTCCGTGCCATTATGAGGGTGAAAGAGGACTGTGTCTATCTGAGCAGGTCAGCAAACAGCACTCGGTCCAGGCATTGCTTTTTATCTATGACTTGTTCTGGAGTAGCAGCCAAAGACAGTGTATGGACAGAGCTTGTTTGTTTAAAATCAAGCAGGGAAGAGAAACAAGGAGAGCCTGGAGTAGGTGCTATCCGGGAGAGGGAAGGACTCTCGGTAAGTTTCAGGAAGAAATGTAGGTATTTGTCCTGTCCTCTTGCTGACAAGGTCTTCTGCCCTGTTTGACACAGGGGACTTGTAAGCACTGCATTTTTTAGAAGCTCTGTTTTGGCTGTTTGACCTTCTTTAAAAAGTACATCCTTGCTGTATTGGTCTAAGGCTCTTTAGCGATGCCACAGAGGCGAGCATGTCTCAGTCAGTAGAGCCAGAAGCTTCTCCCTTATGCAAGCTACAGCAAGACTGGTGGCACAGGCCATACTGGGACACTGAATAGGTCCAGAGCAAGAATTTTGTGCAAAAAATCAAGCCACAGGACAAGCAACATTGAACTAATGATACAAAGGGAAGAAGAGGAGGTCGCTGCAGCATGAACCCAAGCTCTGGTAGCATTGAACTTATGAGTGAATCCATTCATAAATACATTGAAATGAGGTGTGAAGGATGTGATGAGACATTTTGTGGTTGGTAATATAGCAGGGTCAAGGATCTGAGGTATAAGCAAAGGATTTAGCTATTGCTTTTTCAGGAGGAAAAGGATAAGATAATTGTTGTTGCTCAACATTGATTTGGATGGCTGAAATGCCAAAATCAGTGTCACCTGTATAGGAAGAACAAAACGGGTAAGAAAAAATGTACATGAGACTAGGCCACTGTATAAGTACACAGTGTACCTTCATCCTGATTGCTATCTACAATCTGTCTTTCATCTCAGAAAAGATGTAATAGAACCAGGAGGCTTACAGAGAGAGGAACTGAGGATGTGTGAAGGTATGTGATGTCTTCACGTGAGAAGAGATTAAATAGGCTATACCTCTTCAGCTCAGAAGACAGACAGCTCAGAGGGAATGTTATCGAGTCCCATGAGCCTGTGAATGGGGTGTTTTTTCCACAGTACAGAAAGTAGTTTGGAAGGAAGCTTTGGAAAGAAGGAGGAAGCTTTTTCACACAGTAATACAGTGGTATTGTAGAAGTCATTGTCACAGGGTATTGTGGAGGCCAGAGGTGTGCGTTCAGAAAGGGACTGGACAAATCATTGGTGGGAAAAAGCGTCTGTAGTAACGCAACATCATGGTCCAAATGCAACCTCCAGAGTCCCTGGAGTGCTGATTACCAAGGCTGAGTGGGGCAGTCTGGGACATAAAGCCCTCTTTGCTAGAAGGCTTGTGCAGCACTACTATAGATCAGGTTGGTTGAAGAAAGGTGATGCTGAGCAGAGAGAGAATACAATATAGCAGCAGATTTATATGTAGTCCCCACCAGGCTCTGCTCCCCAGAGTGAAATCCCTGTCTGAAATCCGGTACTGCAGGTCAAAATCTTTGCAGCAGGCAGCATGAGTTGGGCCTAGTACCTGTCTCTGCTGCTGCATGTATTTGTGCTACTAGAACCTGAACAAGTTAGTAAGAGACGCCTGTGCCTTAGTCCTCCTCACAAGCCAATTCAGACACAAGATAAAGCTGTTTCTCCTCATCACTGTTGGCTCAAAGGGCAGAGATCTGCCACCCAGTTCTAGAGCTCCACCACGGCACCACAGGCAGGCCAGTGTTGCTCCTACATTTGGGGCTTGGCAGGGGGTCAGTTTGCTTTTATAGTAATCCACGGAGTAACAGATGAAATAAGCCATGTTTGTGAAGTTTGACAGCAGCCAGGAGTCAGATGATGATGTTAAACCACTTGGGAGCCTGTGCGACGGTAACGTCTCCTTGTGCAACTGCATTCTTTGTTACAGGATCACTTTTTGTTATTATTTAAAGGATGACAATCCGCAATTACCCGCATGGGAAAGAGATTTCCAAATGCAGATGGTTCTTTACTGCATCAGGAATAAGCCTAGGAAGTTCCAGTTGCTGGAAGCTTGAAGCCAGACACATTCAGATGAGAAATAACATACTTGGAGGCTAATTAACCATGGGAGCAATTTGCTTAAGGTTGCAGTAGGTGCTCCATGACTGGCAAGTATTGAATCAGGACAGGAGATCTATTTCAGAGACATGCCCACACAAGTGAAAGTTGCGGTCCTGGGAGATGTGGCTGTGGGAGATGCTCTGGGAAAGGTCAGATTTGAGCCGTGGTTTCACAATACAGAGTTGTGGTGCCAGTACCATCTTGTGGTGTTGCAGCCCTCCTGCTCAACTCTTCCACAGCTTGTTCCTGACCTGTGAGGTGCTGTCCCATGTTATGCCAGTATTACCATTTCTGGGACAGAGCTGTGAACTGTTTGGGTGACTGATCAATGTTAAATTACCTTTTTCTCAGTGCTTATTTAAAAGCAAGCCTGAGCCTGTTATAGCTCATCAGAGGCCCCACAAGTAGGGATGCTGATATGGAGTGCTGGCACATGGGCAGCTGCAAGGGTAAGGAGATGGATATATCCAAGCTCAGTGACTTTGTCTAATCCTCAGTATCACAAACTCCCTGCCCAAGGCTCCTGTTCCTCCACGGGCCTCTGACATGTTCTGTTTTCCCACCTAGAGATGCTGCCCCAGCAGATTTTTGGGACTTTTGCATTTGCCCAGGTTTCTGATACGTGGAAGCCCTGCCAGGGATACCGCACGGGCATGCCCGGGGGCTGTCACCCATCTGAATTACGGGGCATTGCTACAGTAGTTGCCCACATTGCCTGCACAGCACAGGCTCAGCTTGTCCCACTGCTCCTGGTGGGAATTTACTGCACATGCGCTGCACGGTTGATTGGTGCTCACAGAGAAAGGCCAATGTGTAGGAAAATGGCAGATTTACTGCGCCAGCCCAGCCCATCTGTGCAGCACATGTGCAGGGATCTGAGCCCTCCCGGAAGCGTCTGGTTTGCTCTGCCTGCGCCGTGCTGCACACATGGTCATCACGCAGTCCAGGAAATCCCAGCTAAAAATGTGCCAGTGCTGGTCATTTGGACCTTATGGATCTTCATTGGCCTCAAAATCTGTGGTTTGAGCAGCACAGGTGCTACAGGAATAAAGGGATTAGTAACATCTTCATTCCTAAACAAGGATATTCAGATACCTGTGCATCACTGCATCTCCACCTGCCTGGGCTTTCATCTCTTACTCGCCAAGTACCTCTTGTTGGCTGTTGAGCTTCTCTAGGTTCCCTTTGGAAGGTAGAGACCATTGCCCAAGTCATCTGGGGTGCTCAAGGCACAACTCCGCCATTAAGGCAGGACTTGAAGTTTTACCAGGGACTTTTGAACTTCATCCGGCAAAAATGTTAATAAAAGGAAAAAGAAAGGGGAAACAAAAGAAAGAAAAACAGACATGGAAAACAAAATTTGAGCTAGATATGCATCTTTTATGGTAAAATTTGAAAATGACTGGAACTAACCAATTTATTTTGGTCTTATGGAGACAGAAGAGGAACACTAAGCAAGCCAGGGACTTTTCTGTCCTGCTTTTGGTCTGTGCTGTACTGCCTGAGTGATGTCTGTGTCCTACAACAAAGTTGTCTCAGGAGCTTTTCAACAACAGGTCAATTAGCTTCATAGAGACATGGGAGATGGGACAGACAGATGTACTGCTTCTGCTGCTCCAGGGATGCTGGAGGTTATACTGAGGGTTTGCTTTGCTTTTCAGTCTCTGCTTAAATTCTGCTGTAGTTGGTGTGTTTGCAGCAGGGCTGTAGGCACTGTGGAAGTGGTGAGGAAAACTGGAGAACTTCTTCCTCCAACCTTGGTCTGCTCATGGTTTTAGACTGTGAGTGGAGAGTGCCAAGCTGAGCCAGAAGAGGTGATTTAGTAAAGTCCAGGATGGTTTATTTTGCAGCCAGAACATAAAATATTTCAGGTTAGGAAGCAAGCTGGGCTAATTTTCAAACCCACTTGCAATATATTGATCTTCAAACCCAATATAGATTGTGCTCATAATTTCAGTTTAGAGTTCACTAGTTCACTCTTGTACACTTCATGTGTTACATTTTAGGCAGCCATCCCTGTACTGAGCGTTTAAAACCTGGGAGTTGGGGTTTTTTTGATCCTTTTGGCATATTTCTGCACACTTAGTTTTGTAGAACAATATTTGCAAAATCCCCTTTTTGCCAGATGGCCCATGTGGTTTGTGGGGAGATCATACATCTCCCTCTGGCTGCACCATGGCTGGTCCAGCTGCTCTCCTTGCTCTGCTCAGCTGGGAAGGAACCATCCCCAAACCACTGCCCTGGTACTGGCCTCCCGGGCCTGACCCTCAGGAGTGATGTAAAAGCACTCCTGAAAGGCAAGCCTGGGAACTGAAGCTCACAGCACTGCTAGGCAGCAGAATCAGGGATGCATCAGTGTTACGGGGTTTTACAGCATATTATTGTTTTTCCATTTCTAATTGTATCTCTTCCCTCTCTGTCTGCAGGGATTTATTACTGCTGCTTTTGCCAGTGTCTTCTTATGCTTCACAGGGTCCAGCTGCCCTTTTGTCCCAGTCTATAATTGACCATCGTCATTAATTTAAAGTCAGGATGATTGTTTCTGAGCTATATTTAGCCTGAAGTTTGCTGCTCTTGTTTCAGAACTGATTAGAGGCGCGTGTGCTGGAAAGCTTGCTGTTCTTCCCTGCCATGACAACTGGTTTGATAAAAGATCTCATCTCTCCTCACAAGTCTTCCCTTTCGTTCCCCATCCTTGGTCACAGGGCTGTCCTGGGGGATTTGGGGTCGCAGGACTCAGCACCACTCATTCCTGTGGAGTCAGACAGCTGTGTGATTCCTGTTGTGTTCCTGGGATCCCCATGCATCAAAGAGCAGCCCAAGATAGTACAGCATTGGTTTATTTCTCATGACGTTCACTTGCTCAAGCCAATGTCTCCTGTCGCGTATACATCACTTCTAAAACGCATCAGCTACGCAGTGTACGTTACACTACTGAACAAAAAAGCCTGCCTGTCCAGTTGGTGTGTACCTCTGTGTGTTTTCATATCTCTGCTCCTAAGTGTAAGAAGAGACTAACTGCTTGGGTTTCCTCCTGGGAGCCACAGTTTTCCAAGTTGCAGTTTGGATTGCTTAACCAGGGAGCCAGGGAGGGACTGTCTTGGATGGCAGCCTGTAGACTGTTGCTGTAGGCAACCAGAGGCTGTTGCTGTGGTGGTCGCATACAGTCCCCAAGATTAAGAATTGCTTTGGTTTTGGCATCAGCAGCATAAGCAGATACACCTGTGTAGCCTCAAGTCTGACTCAAATAGGCGCTGTCTGGAGGAGATGTATTGTCTTTGACAGCTAGGCCATAAGCCACCAGGAGACTAATACACATACATAACTCGCTGTAACCTTGTGCGTTGAAGTGCTGCGGTTAGGAACGGGATAGACTAAATGTGCACCCATGTCAGAATCCCATCAGTTTGCTAACAACCAATGCCCAAGAAAGAGCATCAAAAAAAGGGAAGCACGTAGCAGTATTTGTCCAGCCTTTCCTCCCATCCTCCCGTGCTCAGGGGGCTTCCCGACCTAGAGGTGACGTCTTTGCATCTAATAGCTTTGCTGATTTTTTCTTCTAATATCTTCCATTTTCCCAGTCCTTGTTTTAGTTGAGGGAAGGAGCTCCTCAGCTTAAATTCATGTTGGGTGAAGAAGTGTCTCCTTTTAAGATGGGCATTTAAAACTTTTTCTTTAATCATCATTGAGGGTCGTTGCAGTAGTAGAACTAATATGTACCCCAAGGTCTTGTTCCTGAAATGCTGTAGTGCTCCAAAAGCTCTCCCTGCCTGCCCCAAAATGATGCTCAGAGCTCTGCTGCCAGCTGGGTTTCACTCCGTTATTCTCAGCTGTGCTTGCTACAAGCATTTGTATTAAGTATAATTATTCTTTCCATTTAAGGGTGCAAAGGTTTCATTAGAAAGGATCTGTGAGTGCGGTGACTGCCTTGGTATCCTGTGATGTAGGATGGGCATCAGTTGTTTTAAGACTCCTGTGACAACATTGGGCTTATATGGTTTCTTCCTCTGTTTCCTATAGGTTCATGAAAGTGGCTGGTAGCACAGTGGATGCTGTTACCTGGCAACAGTAGGTATTCACCATTTCTTCTACTTTCCAACACTAATTGCAGTCATCAGACCGCGCTGGGAGCAGCCCTGATATGCTGTCTGGGTGTGAAAGGGGGCAGACATGTGACAACCACCTCCTCTGTCCTTCTGCTACATTTAAATAGGTGAAAGAGGCTCTGTCCCTCCCTCTGGAGCCTCTTGAACAAATACAGGAGGGGATGTATTAACCTTTACCACTGCAGCTGAGACAGAGGCTAAAAATACCACTGCCTGCATGCCTGGCCTGCCTGATTGCTGGAAACAAAGCCTGCGCTGGACCACTGAATCCCTGGAGGCAGCTGGGAGGACAGGCAGCTCCGGCGGTGGCCTGGGTGGGGATGACAGGGAAGAAAAAGCTGCATGTGACAGATGTATGGGACTATCTCAAAGCCCTTTTCCTTTCACCCTGATCACTGTCTCCCTGCAATCACTGGCCTGAAGCTAAGCTAGTCTGGCCCACAGGAGGGAGAGGCAGTTTAGTCTAAAGGTAAATGCATAATGCCCCATTCCCCGCTCCGTTTTGTAAGGGTCTCGGATGTCCGTAGACATGTCGCTGTCCTGCACTGCAGATGGGGCCCCAGAAGCAGATGTTGATGGAAAGGAGGTGAACATCCAAGATCTAGGCCCAAGTGCGGCTGCCAGAGAGATGCTGGTACCTGACTTCTGGTTCCTCCATGAACTTGTGCTGCAGTTCAGAAGAGGCAAAGCAGGCTCTGAGCTGTAGCGCTGAGTGTGACAGGCACCAAGTGGAGGGAAAGATTTTCTTATTTGGGGGAAAATCCATAAACATCTTTTTCCTCCTGCTATTTCCAACTGCCCCAGTTTGTACACTGTGGCCAGAGGTAGGGTGCCCAGCAGGCTGTGACCCTGTGCAGTGGGAGTGCAAATGCCAGTGCAAAGGTGGGGCAGTGTGCAAGCACAGCAGCAACCACCAGAATTGATAGAAAAAGGGTTTGTGGGGCAGGCAGGACTCTCTCCTGCCACAGAAAGGCCACATTTCAGAGACAGGCATTCACTGGAGCAAAAACCATGGTGATACCTCCCTGTTCCCAGAAGTGGATTTGCTCTGACACTGGGTTAAGCTTCCCACACGGGGCACTGGCGTTGAGCACTGGAGCCAGGGTCTCAGGTCCAATGGGCTTGTGTGTGATACCCACAGGGCTTGTTCTCCAAACTGGTCCTCTGCAGCAACCCTTCATGGGGTGCTCAGGTTGCTTTGCTGAAGCGTGGCAGCATGGTTCATAAAGCCTACCTCTTGTAAAGCCCACCTGGAGACCTGCTTTTAAAAAGAGCTTTGTGGGTTTTAAGATGGGAGGTTTTCTTGCAAGTGTGCTGAGGGTCTCTGTGTTGGTACGTTAACCTTGGAGCCTCCTGCAGAAGCAACTGTTGGAATCTCAGAGTGGTTTATAGCACCAGCATCCAGCAAGTCCTGTTCCCTGGGGAGCTTAGCTTGCCTCGCTGTGCCGCAGTGGTGTTTGCTTGGGTGTTTGGCTTCTGGGGCTTCCCTGCCCGGCAGCAGCAGCTTGGGGCAGTGGGGTAGCGCAGCATTTGGAGTGAGATTTGTGTTACTTACAGGCTCATGCTGTGCAATGATGATCTATGTCTCAGCTGGGAGTTTGCTTTTCATGATTACACGATGTGCTGATCACATTTACTTAGTCCAGGAATTTGCTTTCTGCAAGAGGGCTTGATCACTGGGCCAAGCCCTTGGAGGAGTTGAAGGAACAAACTTCCAGGCTTCAGATGTGGAGTTTCATCCTGGTGTGCAGGGAATCTGCCCGCAAGGCTGCTTTGAAACCTCTTCTTATAAGATCAGTGCAAAGCGCTCAGCAGCTCTGGTGCCGAGTGGCTGCACTGAAGCAGCAGCCTGTGAGGGCTGGCAGAGCTGACGCGCCGCTTGCTGACCCGTTTCCACTGCAGCGTAGGAGCTGCTTCTTCCCCAGCCCAGGTTTGAAGCTCTGGAGCATAGCTCCTGTATGCATTCGCGAGGACTGGCAATGGCCACAGCTCCGAGCTGGGCTTCTGTACTGTTTATGAATAAATGTCAAAACAGTGTCTCATCCCTCCGCTCCAAACAGCGAAACAAAACAAAACAAGTTCCTTTGTATCCAAGAAGAAAATTACTAGCAGGAAACTAAACTGCTGTCTAACTTCAAGTATGAACATTTCTGTTCCAGACCCTAACGTTCTCCCGGGATATTGGTTATAAATTTGTCAAATCTGTTGCTCCTTTGAAAAGGCTGTGTGCAATCCAGAAAGGGAATTGAGAAGGGAATACATTGCAGGGGTCCCTATTCTCTGTGTGAAAACAGAATATATCTGAAATATAGCTGACAGAAAAGTGACACTGGGTGGAAATAAGCAACCTCGCCAGCCTTTCTGAGTATGGTTTCACTTACATATGTAACTCAGCATGTGTGCCTCCCTCTTCAGAAGTAATGTGTTGCTGGAGAGGGATGTGTGAATGGCTTCTAAACGCTCAGGGAATTTCCACTAAAGGAGGGTGTGGCGGGTGGGAGTGAAAGTGGCTCCGAGAGTTTTGGCATTTCCCTGATAATTTAGTTTGTTATGAGTAAATGCTCAGTTTATTGCGGACCCCCTCAGTCTTTAGATGCGGGTTTCCACTGCTCAGAAACCTCCCCGCAGCCATCTCTTTGCTCGGCACTGGCGTCCTCGCACATGGTGAGGATTCATTGCTCACTTAAACCTGCAGCTATGCCTGGTCCCATCCTCAGGCATGCTCTCTCAGTATCTAACGGCTGGTTTTCTATCCAAAGTGTTTGTGCAGAACTCCAAGTTTTGCATCTTTAATGGGCAAATCCTTATATAATTCTGCCTCTGAAGCACAAATCCCTATTAATTATAGGGAAAGTAAATGTTTGCATCTTCAAAGCCAATTCAAGTCTATCCTTTTGGCTCCTTGGAGAATGTCACGTTATCTTCCAACATGGAAAGTCACCTGTCCTATGTGGCAAACTAGAGATGCCAGGCACAGGGGCGGGGCACGTGGGGGATGCTGCTTAAAATGCTTTTGCTGGGCTTGTTGTGTGACATCTCTTCTGCTTAGACATGTCGAGTGTGCAGGTAGAGTTGCTCATGAGGCAGTAGCTGCAGGGGGCTGGTTTCCTAAAGGTGATAGGGCAGAGTTGCTCAGCACACACGCACCCCCATGTATACTCCAAGGGAATATATTTGGGCTTGCATGAGCCTGCTGTGAGTGCTCAGAGCATAGTGTCTTCTGAGGTTGTGCCTGGAGAAAGGGGTTGCATGAAGGAATCACTGGCCCATCTCTGCTTATAAATAAACCTGGCCAGGACATGGCTTTGCCCACTGGCTTGCTGTCCTCTGCACTGTCTGATGGAAGGCACAGTCCATGGCAGCATCATGGTCCTGGCCACCAGCATGGACTCAGGTGATGCCAGGACATGGCCGGGGAGTTGGTGTGGGCCAGAGGCTGCTCCCACCAGCAGGATGGACTGAGGCATCTGGGGGCCAAGAAAGGCATGGGTGCCTTTAGGCCCAAAGGGCAGCCCCCGGTCATTCTTCTTTATTAGTTGACTGGAGGTGGGCAGTGCCTCTCCCCTGTGCCCATGGGTCTTTACCTGGAGGGAGCAGGTCACATCCCGCCTCACCTCTCCAGGAGGAGCAGTGGAGCTGCCTGTGTCCCGCGCTGCAGGAGGGGCTCTGCTTTCTCGGGAAGATGCTTAGGGATGGGGACCACCTCTCTTGGGAGAGATGTCTCAGTTTCACATCTGTGGTGGCAGCGGGGTGTCACACTGATGGTGGGGAACTGCCCCGCTTGGTGTCCCCAGCAGGCGGGTGCCCTAATTCCTAGCAGACTCTCCCCGCAGCAGTAGGCAACAAAGTAGATCCGGAAATTCCTGAGCTTTGGGAAGTGGGCTTTAATGTAATTAACTGCAACAGAAGAAGAGGTCAGATAATAGGGGCAAAGGTTTCTCTTTAAAATGAAAGGGGAGGTAAATGAAACCAGCTGCCCAGGAGTCAGTGCATTGCCTTCATTAAATATGGGATGATGCTCATGGTCCCACGCAGCAGATTGTGGATCTTTCCAGAAAACCATTTTAAAGGCAGTAGAAGTCCTGGAGGTGGCGGGATAGACACATGTAGCCCCAGGTTTGCCCAGGTGACTGGCACTGCCCTTTTCTGGGAGGGCTGTGTGTGCCCTGGCCTTGCAGCGTGCCCAAGAACAAGAGCACTTTTGGCTGGCAGCTGTGCTCAGCCCTGCCTCAGTAGATCCTATGGCAGCAGCTTTTTTGGTGCACTGTTCCCAGCTCTTGTCATTGTGTCTCAAGTATCATGCTGCAGTTCCAGCCAGGGATAGGGGCCAGGAATTGGGGTGGTGCATTTCTTCGTGCTGGCATGAATCCCTGCCTGGCCCTTGGTGGAGTCCTCACCCTGTGCCATGCTCTGGTTTGGCCACCTCCAGAGTGATATGGTCACACCTCCCTTTGCAAAGTGCACTGATCCCATTCCAAGTTTCTAGGGCCTATTCAAATGGGTTTTTTTTAGAAATGGGGTAATGTAAATGAAAGGGGGAGAACTGGCCTTAGCTTTGTATAGTATAATAAGGCACCCAAAGTGGCTGTACGTGGCCTTTTCTCTGAGACATATGTCTCATCCAGGATTTAATTGCCGGATCCCTCTTTTCCTTCACTGGCTCTTCTCAAGTTCCTGCAGAATGTCTGTCTACAGAGATAGTGGCATCAAACTAGGGGACACAATAAGTCAGCTCTGCATGCAATTGTCCGTATCTGTTCTCTTCTGTATTAAGAGAAATGGTACAGTCTGTGCCTGTGGTGGGCATGCTGAAATCTCCTATGCTTCAGGGCCAACTCTGGTGCTGCATCATACTCGGAGCTCACTGGAAGATCTGACAGGCTGTGTTGGAGCTGAATAGCTTGTCCACGAGCTATGCATTCTCTGCCTCTGCAGAGCTGTGGCTGCCAGAGACCCCTGCCCGTGCTGGGGAGGGTCTGTCCATTCATGTCCTTCGGCACTCAGACCTTGCCAGCATGGGGAAAGGAGGATGTGGATGCGGTCCCCGGGGCTGGCTCAGCCCGCCTGCCTGTGCACCGCGCTGCTGCCTGGGGAGGTACTTGGGTACTTGTCAGTGCTGGAGCTCTCTGCAGCTGCTGTGGCTTTTTTGGAGGTTGGAGAGTTGTGACTGTTCGGGGTTTGGTGTTTAGGTTTTTTTTTTTTTTTTAAGTCAAGTGCACTGAGTCATTGTAAATATCAGCAAAGCTGCAGCCTTTGCTCCTGGGAATAATCCACGCCTAACGAGCACTTCTCCTGCTTTAAAACCCCTGTCAGTTTTTTGCCTTTTGTGGATTTCTATATTGCCTTTACTGACAGTTAAAGTTCTCAAAAGAAAGTGCCCAAATCTCAATGATAAAGCCTACAGCTGGAAACAGCTCACCTGTTCCTGAGTAGACTGGTACCAGTGAAGACCTCAGTGCCTCTCTCTTCCTCGCAAGCCTTACGCAACTGGTGCCATTTTCCCTCTTTCCCAGTTTGGGGAGGTTGAAAGTACCTGCTAGTGTCCAAGAACTTCTCAGGCAGATCTGCAAGAGATCCTTGCCCATCTTACAGAAGCTTGTAATTGACTTCATGCTCTGCTGAAATACTCAAAGCCAAGGTCCTCCCCCACTTGCTCCCCCAGAAGACATGCTACCAACAAGATTTCCTGATACTGAAGCAGGTTTATTTTTGCTTTTCATCCCTCTGCCAGTCCTTATTTCTCTGGGTTGTTAATGAAGATGTCAAAAAACTGTGACCGTGGCACTGTCCCAGGGCATTTCTCTTCTCTGCAGGGTCTCAGCTGTGCTCAGCACAACAGCACCTTCCCAGGCTGCCTCCTCCGCACAGTCCCCAGAAGGGCAGAACCTCCTCTGGGGCTGTTCCTGGAGAGATGGCCCTCTCCCTTGGCAGTAGAGCTGTAGGTCAGAGCACACTTTGTGCTTGGATGAGATGATGAGTAGTGCAAGCTTGCCTTTGCTTTCCAAGGGTTTTTTTCTGGGACCATATTGGCTTGTGCAGACAAGCTGAGTCCTGCAGAAAGCCCCCTGCGTTGGAGGGGCCATACACAGACTGAGGTCTCTCTAACTCCATCTTTTCCCATTTAGTACAACCTTATTTTTATGGCCTTTCAGCCAGTTTTCGGCCCAGGTGATGGGGTTTTTAGTCCACAGCAGTCTGAAAAAATTGTTTCTGTTCAGTTCTTAAGTGCTGTGCTAAAATCCAAACATCTGCCATCCCCAGAGTCCATTGCTTTGTAATTTTGTCCTAAAAAGTAATCTCTGTAAACCCCACCACTGCCTGCTGCTTACAGATCTGCTCTCCTCTCAGCAGCCAGTGGTTCAATAGTGTATAAGTGATTGGAGTGATTTCGAAACACTTTCCAAGTCGCCGCCAGAGATAATCTCTACCCTTATCACCTTCCAGTGAACACAGACATACAGAAATACCTCTTTTCTCCTTTCCTCGGTTACACAATGTTGGAGTGAGACTGGGCATGATCCTGTGCTTTGCTGGGGACACAGCAGGGACTATGTATCTGGGGGAGGATTGGCAGAAGAGACTCTTCTCATTTAATGCATTTCTGTTCTGGGCCAGTTAGTCCTAGTGTTGCTCCCCTTTCAGCGCAGCCCTTTGCAGCTCCAAGAGCATTTACCCTGTTACCTGGGTAGTGACCTGAAACACTGAGATGGAAATATCCTCTTTGAGCAGTCGTGCATGTTGCGTGTGTGCCAGGTACTCTGGCTGAGGCTGTGTTAGCCAGCAGCATCCTTTGGGGATACTCCTGCATTCCAGCACCCAAGCGAAGCAGCCACTATGGGCACTACAGCTGCTCACTGGTGTGGGTGAGATGCATGTTATGGAGAAGTCAGCCCTGGAAAGCTGAATCTACCTTTATTCAGACCCCAGGTCTTCAGCCTGTTATGATCCCAGCACCCATGGCTGCACTGAAGTCTGCGGAGAGGGAGAAGGATCTGTGTAACTCTGGTGGTTGTGGCTCCAGCAAGGGATGGGAGGCAGCAGCCGGGCCCTGCCAGCCCCAGCCAGATCTGCTGTAATTCCCATGCACGTCTGTCACCCCAGCATGGCTCCAACACACTCCAGGGCTCACTGTATCAAGCGGGTGATACACATTACAGATTTGGGAGAAGGTTCAGAAAGTTTCTCTTGCAAAACCTATTTATCAGCCAAATGGCCATCCCAGGGGTATGCCAGTGCATGCTGCAGCAGGTGTCCTGGTGCCCCTGCATGGCTGGAAGGAGCCTCTGGGAGATGTGCAAGGGCTGCTGCTGCTCCTTGCATGGGGGCAGAGGTGCCAGTCCCAGACACTTCCTCGAAGGAGCCGATTGGGATTACCTCCAGCCACAGGGTATTTTCACTGCTTCACCTTATGTCCTGGAGACAGTCTTGAGGTGTTTCAGAGCCTTCCTCCCACACTTAGAGACAGATGATTCACATCGTGATTGGCAGCACTATAGCTGTGTTTCATATAAGCAAGCACACGGAGAGCAGGAATCAGCCCTCTGTATGGGAAATGCTCCCTGGCATTCCCAGGGCAGAAGGGATTTCTGTGAGAGCAGGACTTCCCTTGCAAGTAACGGACATGCCATTCCTCAAGTTGGGGATTAAGCTGTGGACTTTGCTGGGAAAGTGAGCAAGGAAGGTACAGGTGGTGCAGGGGTGCTAGGAGCAGGGATCACTTTGGTGCCGCAGGTTCTCAGCCCATGCACCCCACGGTCACTAATCCTTCTTCAGAAACACCATCAGGACTTAGCCTGGAGGTTTGTTACTGCAGCAGAATGTCCAGGAGCAATTCTGGTTCTCAGATGAGAAGAGGCTCTGTACAGTTCCCCCTGCAGACCAGCCACTGAATGGAGACTGTCCCATGACCCAGACAGGGTGATGCTGTTATTCCCATGGCTGGGAGCATGGCCAGCTTCCTCCATCCTCTCCTGGGTGTTTACTGCAGCAATTTCCAGTGTGTCTCAGAGGGTGTTTGCTGCTTGGGACCCTTCTCCTTCCTGGTGTCTGCGTAGCGTCCCCCTGTGGCTAAGGGGTCCTTTGTTTCAGCTATTAGATGTGCATTTTCTATTTTGCCATCCCTTAAGAGCAAACTTTCCAGTATCAATGATACTGGGCCCAGGGCTGACCGGCTTCTCTGCCTTTTGAAAACAGGGTGTCCCTAAGGTAGGGGATGGGTACAGATGGGATGAGCCAGGTGAGCAGATCTCCCAAGATCTCCCTGGTGGTGGAGCCCAGGCACTGCTATCACAGGCATCATGTTAGAGGGTCTCTTTCCACGGTGCCTCCATGAGATCAGTGCAGAGGGTGCTGCAAAGACTTTGCAGGTGGTGTTTTGCTCCCAGCCTTTTGCATTCTGCTCCTAGTGTTTTACCAGCAATAGTTAAGCAAGTGCAAAACTTCCCCTGGTTTCTGCAGTTCAGGATGCTCAGCATTCAGGGTGCATCCACTTCATGCCCCGTTTTGGAGACTGAAAGCATCTGCCAGACACAGACACAGCCAGAGGGCCAGAGCAGGGCAGGGTGCAAGCAGGGACTCCCCCAGAGCAGAGGAGTTTTCTTGTCATGGGGTAGCAGTGGGGTGGGAGGACATGGTTCAGAGCAGAGCTACTCCCAGTTGTCTGATCCTTGTCTTCTTATTTTCTTTCCAGTTACTACATTGACGGCCGAGTGGCCAAAGTGACGGACTTCCTGAAAACGCGCCTGTTAGACACACTCTCCGACCAGATCAGGAAAATCCAGAAAGTGCGTGAGTGCAAAGGGCCTGCGAGGGGCGACAGGGTACCGTGCCCGCAGTGCCTGGCCTTGGCACAGCTCGCGGCCGGGACCCTGGCCTCAGCCCTGACACACTCCCAGGGGAGCTGGCATAGAGCGGGGATGGAGGACAGCTGCTGGTGGCGGCTGTGCTCCCAGGCCAAATGCGGTCAGCCCTCACCCAGGGGATGGGAGGAAAGCCTGGGCAGCATGGTGCCTGGCCACGGGATGGGATGTGCGGCGGGTCGGGATGGAAGCAGCTGCAGGTTGCAGCATGGTGTGGGCTGTGCAGGTACGCCAGGACCCAGGCTGGGTGCACTGGACGGGGCAGACACTGCCATGCAAAGCCATTCTAAAGCAGCTGACTCTCTCCAGTCTCCCATTCATCCATTCCTGAGGATGAGGAGAGGAGGAGCGGCCAGGTGGTACCAAACTGTCCTGAGCACAGCCAGTGCCTTGCCTGCTCGGGAGGGGGCTCCTACTGCAGTATCTCGCCCCACTTGCTCACAGTGCCTAAAAATGTTGCTTGCAAAGTTGTGACAGTTGCATTTCTAGGGTGATTTTCACTAGTGGAGAACCATGATCATTATGAACAACTGTTTTTTTTCCCTGATGGTCATGTTTTGACTGTGTTATAAAACCCAGCTGTTGCTGGTGTGCTGTGTCAGAGCCCATGGCTCTGCCTGGCTAGCGCAGCCTGCAGCAAGCTCTCCTCTCCCCACTAGTCAGGAGGACCAGGCTCATGTCTCTAGTGGCTGGATAGGGGATGGGGGCTTCACAGGTCACCCTGCTTCGGCTGATAGGGAGTCCAGGGCTGTCACCAACACATTCAATTGTCAGTCCAACAAATAAGGAACATCTAGTAAGTGGGGAAGGCTTTAGGGACTAGAGGAGATGACTGTCCATCTGTCTTGTCTAGATTTTCATACCATGCCAGTCACCACAATGTCTAGCTGTTGTAATTCCTGAAGGGAGAAACTGTAGGATGAGTAGACAACTCAAAGAGGCCCTAGGAAAGGGGATGTGAGGGTCAGCATGGCAAAACCGGAGCAGAGGATCTGCTTGCCAAGTCCTCTGGCACGAGCTGGGAACCATCCATGCAAACAGATGATCATTCTCCTGCAGGGAGGCATGGCAGGGTGACCGGTGGGATCAGCGCAGGGGCAAGCGAGAGGCACTGGCTGGCCCTCTTCCCGCTGGGAGGCACAACCCCACCAAAAGTGGTGGCATGCATCCCACCTTTGCTGTGGGTCAGGAACCTGCTGGGAAAGGAGCAGGAGCCCCCATGGTGGGCTGGGCAGGGGGCTCCACTCAGTGGGGCACCAGCAGTAGGGTGGCCAGGGACAGTGTTCACCATCCCAGCTGCAGGCAGCTGGGTGGTGACAGCCCAACAGGATGGGATACAAACCCTAGGGATTCCCTGGACCCCATCCTTCCCCAAACCAGAGGCCACAAGGAGCTGCCCTCAGTGCGGGTTGGGGGAATTCTCGCAACCACGGGGTAGGATTTGGTCTGCACAGGGCAGGGCAGGGCAGGGTCGGGCAAGGGCTCTCCTGGGAATGCCAGTGTGGCTGAGCAAAAGCACAGCACTGGGTGCTAATAGCCTCCAGCTTGGCTTTGAGTTCATGCATCCTGCCGGGGCTGATTAGAGCAGCTGGGCTTGTCCACTTCCCTGTTTTATTGCTTCCTCTCTGACGGGGGAAGGTGGCGGGCTTAGATAATTACAGGCAGGATGCCAACACCTCTGGGGCTTCAGTCAGGGATGTCGACTCTCACAGGCTGTGAGTGGGAGGCAGCCCAGAGCTGGCGTACTTAACATCTTTGAGGGATCCCAGTCCATCCAGCACATTCCAGCGCTCCTCACTAATGGGGCAGGATCCATCAGGCTGTGTGGAGTGCTCCTCGGGCTGCTGGGTTTGCAGACATCTGGTCACGGCAGCTTGTCACCCAGCCTGGAGAAGTGGGATTGCAGGAGAGGGGACAGGGTGTTGCGCAGTGTTGCAGGTTGCTCATGCTGGGAGAGGGCAGCTCCAGCCTTCTAAGCCCTCCCATCCCACCTGGCACCCCACGGGTGTCTGCACTGCTGGCTGAAGCCTTGTAAGGGGTGGGCCAGCAGGCTTGGACCTGCATGTCCTGCCTGTGCTGGGGACCCCTTGGATGGTGAAGCAGCCCCTGCTTAGCCATGGGGCTGGCTCTGCCCATGCCTGGGGGGCAGTCACTGTTTTCTTCTTGGGTGCTCACCATCCCTCCATGTGGCTCCAGTACATGTCCCAGGGCTCCCACATTGCAGAACCGTCAGGGCTCAGGTGCTCCCTGCAGCTGGTAGCCACCTTGTGTGTGGATGTGGAGAGCTGCGGTGACATGGCAGGACAGCCTGCAGGACAGAGCACATTAGGAGACCACAGGGAAAGAGCAGAGTCTAGGTGTGGGAGTGTGAGAGCACGTTTGGGAGGGCGTGTTTGGAGTAGCTCCAGAAGATGGGTAGTGGACATGTAGCAGCAGCAGGAGAGAGCGAGGACCAGTATCCCACCACTCAGACATGGTGAAGACACCTAGTGACTGTGCCAGGGCCAGGTAGGCACTGACTGCCCAGCAGCAGAGTTACTGAAGGTTTCCATAAGCCTTCCAGGAGTGTAGCCACATGAGATGTCTGTCTTGGCTTTAAATTACAGGCTCATGAGAGTCATTTTGGTTTTTGTTTCCTGCTTAGGTAGTGAACACGTACACGCCAGGGAAGAAGATCTGGCTGGAAGGCGTTGGTGCAACCTCGGCTGGAGGCATGAACAACCTCTCCGATTCCTATGCGGCCGGGTTCCTGTGAGTTATGCCAGCTCGCTGGCACCAGGGCACTGCCACCCCCATGGGCTCTGCAGGCTCGGGTGCTGCAAAGCCACTGCAGCTGGGAGAGGGCTAGCTCTGTGCCCAGAGAGTACAGATGTGCCCATCTGTACTCCCCTTTGGTACTCCCCTGGCAGCCTGGGCACTGTTATTTTCTCTGTAGCACCCCTATTACCCTCCTCAGCCCTGCTTTCCTGTAGGTGACCCAGTCTCTGGCATACCCAGAGGAGCAGAGCAAGGAGGGTATCACTTGGGATCCCACACGAGTACCCACAGTGTGCCCACAGGGCATGGGCATGGAAGGGGAGGTGAGATCTGGGTATGCCAGCTCCAGGACCCAGCACAAGCATCCCGACAAGCTTGCCTCACTCAGCAGCTTGGGATTGCCCAGGCCTCCTCCTGCTCTGCATTTTTGGTTCAGGCTGCAGCCAGACATCCTTGCATGCATTTACTCCTGGGCCACCTACCCAGGGAAGTGCCTAGCAGGACTCTGCTCTGGAAGCCATTTTCTCTCTTTCTTTGAAGCCACAGCCATTCCTGGCTCCTGGGGCTTGTCTGCTGGCACAGCCCTGTGGCATGGGCATCCTGCTGTTCATCCATTCAGTTCTTCAGAGCTGGCCGTGATCACAAAAGATGGAGGAAGATTATCTGGGCTCTAGGGGGGAGGCATGGGGATGTGCCCCGGGATATCGGGGCTGTGGCAGGCCACCAGGGTTGAACACTTTGCCCTGGGTGTGTAAGGAGGCAGGCTGGTGCAATGATCTGGTCCCCCCTGCTGAGACAGCAGGTGCAGGGTGCTGGCAAGCTGGGGGGGACACCCCAGGCTTTGGGTGCAGGGCCGTGACATGGGGATGCACGCGGGGGCTCAGGTGTGGTGTCGGGACATGCAAGCCGAGCACAGCTGGGGCAGAGGTGGCTGTGGCACATGGAGAGGCATGCAGACTTGCTGAGGCTGGGGTGGTAGGAGCTGGTTAATACCCAGCTCACAAAACCATTTGAAGGCTTCGGCTGAGGTGCTGGGAGCAGGCTCCAGGTCGGGTGCACAAGAGCGATGCCGTGCACCGGAGCATGGCCATGCCACTGGGGCCAAGGGCTCCCCCCGCAGTGGCCTGACTCTGCTCTCTCCATCCCCAGGTGGCTGAACACACTGGGCCTGCTGGCCAGCCAGGGCATCGACGTGGTGGTGCGACACTCCTTCCTCGACCACGGCCACAACCACCTGGTGGACCAGAACTTCAACCCCTTGCCGGTAGGTCTGCCCAGGGGTGTCGCACTGGTGCTGGCTTCTCCCCACTCATTTTCAGGGAGTTTTCTCTCCTTGTGGCCTGTCAAACTCTGCTTGAAAATGTATTTTTCCAGGTCTGTTTCTTGCGGTATTAATAGGAGGTAGGAGACGTTAGTTCATGCCACACACATCATGTTGGAGGCAGATGGGAGAGCATTACCTCTGTAGGTGAAACTTCATCTAGTGCCCAGGGTGGGTGGCACGGGAGGGAGGCTGGTGCCACCAAGGGGTGCCAGAGCGGACTGCAGAGTCAGAGGGAGGGATGTGCCAGGACCACGCACGGCTCAGTGCAGGCAGCTGGATCAGTAGTGGTGAGCTGGCCCAGGGGAAGCCAGGCTGGAGCCTCAGCACCTGATTTCACCTTGGTTTCTAGAAATCTGAAGGGCATATGAAGGCCATTCCCGACTTCACAGGGAGCAGTGGTTCTCACCCGTGTGCCACAGTAACCCTCACTCTTCAAAAATGCCTGGGCAAGGGGGGACTCCCAGCACACATGGTGCTGATAAAGAAACTGTATGAAAAACCCTGTTAAAAGTAGCTGGTTTCCTTTTCATCTTTTTTTTGGGGGGGATAGTAAATACCCTGCCTTGTAAATGGAGAGCTGTGCAGAGTGGCTGGGTGCTCTGTATCTCCCATGGAAGTGATTTATGGGTCCATGACCCCACAGACACTGCCAGCGGGCCGAGGATCCACGCTGGAGAGGTGCACAACCCTGCCGCTGCAAACCTGCCCTTGACGCTGTGCTGGGATCTCGGGAGGTGGCTGCAGGGGGGCAGAGGCTGAGGGAGCTGCGTCTCGGTCAGCTCTACCTACTCAGCCAGTGACAACAGCATTCCCACGACAGCATCCCCGAAGGTCAGGGGAGGATGCAGGAGGCGTCTGCAATGCGAGGTCTGTGCTAAGCCCCCTGGCATGACCTGATGGGTGGCTCTGGAAAGCAAACCAGTGAGCGAGAGAGCATGGTCCCCTGCCTGTGCTGCTCCCGGTATCTCCTGGAGCACTCTGGGCTGCTCCTGTACACAGGGAGCCTGGGGATCTTTGAACTTTGAGATGAATCTGAGCCTGGGGCAAACGCTTGATGGATTTCTTCTGAAGAGCCAATTGACCTGGCCAAGACACATCCCACCCTCTGCAGGGCCTCGGGGTCCCCCTGGGTTGCTCCTGGCTGGACGGGTGCAAGCTAGCTCCTGCAGCACAGCAGGGACAGCGGGTGACCCATGGCCAGCTCTCCCGGCATAGTGGGGGCAGCAGCCCTGGAGTGGCTAGAGTAGACGTGCAGTTCGGAGAGGGATTAAAGTCAGGGGTTTGAGGAGTAAACCCTGGGCTGTTAAACACAGTAGAGGTCTTTAAAATGGATTTTGCTGTTTTTTTAATGCTAACTCTCCCAATAAGTTAGATGCCACCCCCCTCATGGCTGTTTCCTTGCTCTCCCACGTGTTTCAGTGTTTATCTATTTCCCACATCCCACCGCTGTGTTCCTGCACAAACTCCAGTGGGTGCTTCTCTAACCCCATTCCCTCGACTCCTGTGCTTCAAAAGAGCCACGGACAGGTGCAAACTGACAGAGTTTAAAAGCTGCAAACACCGAAAAGCCCAGTGAGACCGGACCGTGACCTGCTCTGCAGGGCAGCTCTGTTCCCGTGGGAGCTACCAAGGAGATGAAAGCCGCTGGCTGTACCTGCGCGGGGCCAGGGGCCATGGCGCTGTGAAACACAATCTGCGCATTAGCTGCCGTGACAAAGAGGTTTCCGCACACGGGCTGGGCGTGAGGCAGCTGCCTGCTGAGAGAAGGGCTGCACCACCGCAGCATCAATCGCGGCTCTGGCTGGCAGCTCCTCAGGGAGCCGGGAGGCAGGGCTGGGCTCCCCATAGCAGCCTTCGCACCTCCTCTTCCTCCCCTGCCACTGCTGATCGCTGCTTGTCAGATAAGAGGACGGGGAGCTGCACGGTCCACAGGGAGCTTCCTGCATGGTCCAGGGATGGTGCGGCAATGCAAATACAGCCCTTCATCTTTGTGCTAAAGAGCTTCCCTTATAAAACCAAGTGATTTGTAGTCCATCGCCATATGAGCACTGCGCTGCTGCCACGGGAGCCCTCCTCCCTGTCCTTCAGCTGGGCCCCTCGGTTGCTGCTGGTGTTGCTCATGTTAGTACCGTCCCTGTTAGGGAATGTTACAGCAAATGGCATAAGGAAGCTCCTAAAATGAGGTGTGGGTGCCACATTTGGGGATCAGAGAAGGCAGATAACGAGGGTCACTTAGTGGGCACCACTGTGGGAGTCTCGGCTTCTAAATCACCATGTTTCTTTCTGCCTCTTCCCTGGGACTGCAGTGCTGGGGGGATTTGTTATGTATGGGGGAAGGAGCAGGGAAATCACTGCACCACTCTATGTATAGCAGGATGCTAGCTGCTGTCGTGGGCCGTGCTGTGGGCTAGCGATGGGTACTGGTGCATCGGCAGGCGGAGAGCACAGCCGCTTTCTGGGTGCTGGTGCTGGGCAGCAAACCGAAGCAGCCTAGTGGGGCTCGCTCTGCTTTTTCTGAGGGTTAGCCTTGGCTTGAAAACAAACTTGTACATTGTGGCCATTTCAGTGGGAAATGCAAGAGCACCTGGGAATAGCTGCTTGCAGGCAGGGATACAGATAAAATTGAAAGGAGGGGTTTAAGCTGGTCCATCCCTTTGGATGGACTGTTTTGCATGGTGGTGGCTTGCCGGTGCACTGCAGCTGAGTGCCTCAAAAATGGCCTCAGGCAGTGGCGTGGGCAAGGGGCACTGCAGGTTCATGGAGATATTAGGGAGATGCTCACATCTCTGCTGGGCTTCCCGCACATGGCTGTCTCACGAGCTAAGCAGCATCTTGTGGCTTCTGGGGCATCTTGCAAGGGGCGTTTGTGCCTC
Source organism: Scopus umbretta (assembly GCA_013400535.1). Lineage (NCBI taxonomy): Eukaryota > Metazoa > Chordata > Aves > Pelecaniformes > Scopidae > Scopus > Scopus umbretta. Next base: position 34,020 of record VZTL01088904.1, read on the forward strand.
CATCCAGGTCCTTTACCTGTGACAGAGCAGCTCTGGGTGCCCATCCTGGCTGCCAGAATTGCCCATCCACCCTCTCCTTGGAGGTGGTGCCATCAGTGTCCTGTGCAAGTGATGGGTGCTGCGGAAGGCGGGGTGAGGCCGTCACTCTGAGCCTCCCTTCCAGGTGCAGATCCAAGGAAACGAGTTTCTCTTGCTGGACTAAAGGGGACCAAAACAGGAGAAATTGGATGACATGAGGTTCCCTGGCCTGGGCACGGGGGTGATCAGGCTGGGGAACAGAAATGCTCCTGCTGACCTTAATGCGACTGATCTCAAGTGTTTTAATGCCTTGTTATTTTTGAGATAACTTTTCCATGTATCATTGGAGTGCTTTTTCTTCCTGAGTGATTGGGGCAGCCAGCTGTATAATAATCAGGGCTTGTGCTTGAGAAGCCCTTCAAATAAAGCCTCTCGCAGGTATGTCAATCTGCCTTGCCTGCATCTCAGCCCATCTGTACACGTGTGTAGGAGTGAGGAGCAGAGGAAAGGAGGGCAGGAGCAGCACTGATATTCACCCTTCACAGGACAGTGCCTTTGAAATGCCACTCTGGCATTTAATAGCTCTAGGCTCATTTCAGGCACACAGTGTACATACGCCATGTCTCTTTCCTTAATATTGCTCTGAAACAGTCCAGAGGGATGCAGTACATTTATTTCATTGGAGAGGCCCCCAGGTAGGTGTGATCTTTCTCTTCAGATTGTTAGAGCATGTTAAAGACCTTTCTACATGCTCTTCCACATGGCATCGCCTCTTTTTTATCCATCCTTGGTAGTGATTTCTGCTCCCTTAATGCGCAGTGCTGTAAGGTTATACCTATGCATGGAAAAACCTGGGCATATTTCTAGGCAGGGCCAGAGCAACACAAACCCCATGGAAAAGCCAAAGCTGCAATCCAGACTTCTGTCTCCTGATAACTGTGGCTCCTCTTGGACCCTCTCCTAAAGACTGTAGACAGTGAGATACTTGATTCTCCTGGGTTAAGTAGATGCTAAAACTTCCCTTCTGTGTGTAAGTTTCATACGCGGCATGAGAAAGGGCCAGAGGAATCACTGGGTGAAGCGACGGCAGGGGCTGCCCGCTCAGCTGTGGTAGTAGAAGACAGTATGATATTGCCTGTGAATTGATGGCGTCCTTGAGAAAGCATCGCAGCAGTGCGGAGGTCTGTGCCTGAAGGTGCCGTGGTTGGACACTTGGATGCTGTGGGTGATTTTTCACCTCCTGTGCTTAGCCCAAAGGCACTGAGGAACTCGATGGGACAGTCACTGTCTGTCCTGGAGGAGGGAGGACCCTGGTCTCGCGTCAGGTCTGTCCTTAGTGATCTGTCCCCTTCCCACCCAGGCTTTCACAGAAGCCCTGGTGTGAATGAGTTCGGTGCCAGGCTGAGGCCATCCCCAGCGTCCTTAGGGCAGCGCCATGGTGTGAGCTGTGCCCTTGGGCTGCACCCGGCGATTTGGTACTGACCCACCCGTCCCGAGCACCTCCCCAGCGGGGCATGGGTTGGGCCCCCCCATCTCCGGGTGCGCAAAGGTGCAGGGCGTGGGTTGGGCCCCCCGATTTCTGGGCGCACAGAGGCACGGGGCCCACCAGCAAGGTGCCGCGCTGGGCACCGGGCGCGGGAGCAGGTCCCCCCGCCGTGCTCCCGCCTGCCGCACGTAAGCGCTCCCCAGTGCGCTCGTTAGCTGAGCTGGCTTGGCCAGAGGCGCTGCTAATTGCAGCTGGAGGTCCCAGCCGCCTGCCTGGACGGTGCCTCTCCCGCCCCTGCGCTGTGCGGGGGGGGGCCCTCCCCAGGCCAGGGCTGCGGGGGCCGGGTCCTCGCCCACCTGCGCCCATCGCCACCCTGCCGTCCGCTCACCCGTGGCTGCCTGGCTGCTGGGCTGGGCATTGTCCAGAGGCAAAGAGGAGACCCGGCCTCCGTAGGGGGAAGCATATGGAGAGCCCTTTTCCACAAGTGCTTGCGCTCCCACCGCCGAGCCCAGCCAGCTGGCTGCAGGGCCGGGGGAATTCAGCCCCGCTGCTGCCGGCCCATCTGCACGCCCAGCGCTGAGTCACCGCGCTGCGCACACGCAGCTGGCCCAGCTGCCAGGGGGAGGACTGCGGCTGCTGGTCCCCCCGGCGGGGACCCTCGACTTTGAGGTTGCTGTCGGGGAGAGGGCAGCCAGGTCAGGCTGCAGCGTGCCATGCGCTGCGCAGGCAGAGGCGGAGGCACGGTACCACATCTGGGAGCGACAAAGGGTGAGGAGAGGGAGCGGGTCCAACGGAGTTCACACACACACACGGAAACTCTTCCTGACGACGATAAATCTGCCACGCGGGCGTCTGGCACCCCAATCTGCCCCGCACACTGGAGCACTGGCTCCGGCGGGAGCAATGCCTGCAGACAGAGAAGGGGCAGGAGAGGCGAGGATGTTTGCTCTGGCTGCAGGAGGGAGGGATGAAGTCCTGGGCAGTTCAGGTGTGCATGGGGGAAGGGCTCTCCCAGGAGATGTCAAGCCAGAGAACGGCCTGCTGAAAGGCAGAGTGGAAATGGTGCCTTGCAGAAATCTCCCAGCCAACCTCAGCGTGAGCACCTAGAGCAGGTCGGAGCAGGGCATCCCCACCACTGCCTTGTCCGTTCAACCATGATCATACCATGTCTCAAGGACGGCGGCATCCTCTGCTCTCTGCACCCTCGTTGCATTCAGCCTTCCAGGAGCTCTGTCTGCTCTGAGGCTCATTTTATCTGTGAACAAGGAGACAGATTTAAAGTGCTTAAACTCTGTTTGTTGTCACAGTGGGTTAAGGGACCTTTCCCTCTTAGTGCAACATAAAAAACATCTCTGAAGTGTATACGCTTGGAGTCTCAAGTGCCTCAAAGTCATGCTGCGGCTAGCAGCTCTGGCACACACCAGTTGGATCTGCAGGACATGTGCAGACCCACAGTCAGGCTGCTCCTCCTGCCCCAGAGACTGGGACAGAGATATGCTCCGGCTGAGACCCGCAGCAGCGGTTGGTACTTGAAAGGATGGACACAGCCATCGCCCACATCTCCCAGAGGCACTGTGCTAGTGACAGACGTGCCCATGTTGGTGATGGAGCCATCCTGGGGCTGTGGAGGAGGTGGGACAGCAAGACCCTTCCGAGGGTGGGTTGGTGCTCACCAGTGGAGCAGAGGAAAGTAACTTTATGGTGAAAAGCAGCAGAAGAGAAAATAGCAAAGGAGTCACGTTTGGTTTCCAAACTCTCTGACCCGGCAGCTCCGCTCCCTTCCCGCAGCCTCCATTGCCTGGACCCTGTTAGGGAGGGGTGATGACAAAAGAGAAGTTTGGCTGTTCTTCCCTCTGCTCAGCTCCCTGGGAAGGTGGAGGCCACTGGTGGGGTCCAGCTTGTGAAGGGCAGCAGTAGGTAGGGGCCACTTCCCACATGCCATTTTCTTGGTACCCGGGCAGGCTGCAGGCTGCCCCCTTGGTGCCACCAATGCCCCCCAGCAATTCCTGCGGCTGCAGCTCCCACAGCAGGAATTTTGCCTTAATGTCGGTGTTTGACCTTTCTCCAGGATGGAGAAAAAGAGCAGAAGAGACAGAGACAAGGGAGAGGGGCTGAGCAAAGGGTGCAGTGGCTCGAATGCTGGGAAGACGTGGTGCTCATCAGAGGCTTGGCGGGTTGGGCTGCTGGCACAGCTGCGGGAGACCCCGGGCTGTAGGACAAACAGCTGATGCTCAGCCCAAACACAGAGCTTGCGGTGCTGCTGGCACCGGTGGATGAGAATGCTGCTCTCCGAGCCCATGTTAGCGGGTTATTTGGGATTGGAAGTGACTGTCCTGGCTGTCTGTTTGGGACTCATCGCAGAGTCATTGCAAAATATGGCCTGGTTTCCTTTCTGTAACCAAGGGCCAGCCTGCCTCAAGCCCCCATAAGCGCACAGGGTGTACAGCACGGCCACAGCAGCAACTGTTCTGCTCTACAGAGCTGCTCCTGCACCAGCTAATGTCCCGTTGCCCTCCCTCACCCTGCCTGCCTCCTCTTCTGTTCCTCCTTATCCAAAAGGCACTGGGGTGCATGTCACACTTCAGCTGTAGACCGCTTGCTGGCAGAGAAAGCTGGTGGGAAGATGTGCAGGCGGAAGGCGATGCAGGAAAGAGTGGGGTGAGATGAGGCATTCACAGCCGTTAGAGCAGGAAGGAAGAGGATCAGCATGGTGAAAGCAACGGATGCCCAGGGAGAGACATCAGCAGCTTCAGGGCACTGGTAGGTGGGCACCCGCAGGGATCGAGTCTAAGCAAGAAAGGAATTGGACAGCGTTGGCCGATCCTTTCACAGGTGCAGGTGCCTGGATCAAAGCAAGGGTCTGCCCTCCTCTACCGATGTCTCTGGCTCCTGGCAGCCTGATCCACCTGAAGACCCCTCGTCTGGGGCTAGGAGGAGCATTGTTCCCCATTCATAGACCCTCTTTGGAGTGCCCCCCATGGTGCTCAGAGCACACCTGCAAATTGTCCCATTACGGCAGCAAATGTTGTAGAAGACTGCTGACTAAGTCCTCAGCTCTTCAGGACCTCCATGTAAGGAGGGCACACATGCAAAACGGAAAACAGCTCATGTCCCTGAGGATGGGTGCATGTGAGCTCACGAGGACAGCATCAGCAACCGCTCCCGGAGCTGATCATTTTGACTTCAGCAAATTTTCCCTTTGTGGAGAGGCTCTGCCCTGCTCTGCTTGTCACAGGACCTTGCACAGGATTTGGGTGAGAAAGCCTCAAACTCCCACAGCCCAAGAAGCACATAAAACTCAGGGATAATGTTAAAAGCAGCATCAGTCCAGCCTTGCTGAAGGAACGACCAGCCGTGGCTTGAACAGGATGTACAGACCTCCGCAGGGAGAAAGCTTTGGATGCTGAAGATCTCTTTAATCTAGTGGAAAAAGAAAGAACAAGAACCACTGACTGGAAGCTGAAGCCAGACAAAT
>VZTL01089019.1:0-22171 GCA_013400535.1 Scopus umbretta
AACCGCCTGCGGGCGCCCGAACTCGGCGTGCGGCGGCAGGGGCTCCGCTCCCCTCCGCGCCGCCTCCGCGGGCGGCCCGGGGCTGCCCCTGGGCGCCGAGGGGCACCGGCAAAAGCGAGGGAGGGAGCTGAGCCCGCTTCTCTGCGTGCCCGCGGGCGGGCGGGCGTCTGCACCCCCGCCTCTCAGGTGAACGGGCGGTGATTGCTGGCTCGGGGCGTGCGTGGTAATTGCGTTGTCTTCTGCAAAAGAGGTGAACTTCTGTCAGCTTTGGGATTTTCGTGCCGTTCCCCTTGACACGTGTGAATGCAGGTTTGCTCCAGGGCTAACAGGAGTGTGGCAGTGTTATTCCGGGGGGATGGTGGGGGTGGTGGTGGTGGTGGTGGTGTTCATGGTGTTCATTTTCCATACTTACAAGTAATGCTCTGAAGCCTAATTAAGGTTTCAGGTTTTTTACATAACATTAATTTAAGCATGTACTCTAGCATTCATTTAAGCATGTACTCTTTGTAATCTTAATGGGCATTTTAAGGTTTTTTTTTTTCCACATACCTGTTCTCTAGGTATGCTTTGCCACATGTGAGGTACAACCCTACAAAAGCTTCTAAGCCTTGAAGACACTACTACTGTGAGCAACTTTCTCATTTTTCAGTTTTGAGCCCTCTGTTTATTCTGAAATACAGGAACAAGATAAGAAACAAATACTAAAGTCTCCACGTATTCACAGTCCATAGTTGAAATGATTACATTTATTGTATAGAAAAAGAAATCCCAGCTAAAGTCATTTAAAAGTTTTATACATCTGCCTGTTATATTCAAACTGCTTTAAAATTCTAGGGCCTGCCATGTGAATTCTGTATGAATCATGCCTTATTTTTAAATGAATGGAATTTCACACTGAAAAATATTCACAGAATATTAAAGCAATATCCCTGGCCTTGCTTAGACTAACAAAATCCAGAAAGTTCAGCATGGAAGCAAAGCATTTATCCTCATTTCACCTCTGTATCCTGGGTTTCTAGAAATTTCTTCTCACAAATTATGTAGTTATTCATTGTTTGACCCTTCCAGGGCTTTAGGTTTAGTGAAGTGAGTAAATGCCAGGTGGCCAAGTTCAGTTCCCAATTACTTCAGACTTTATACCATGGTAACTCTAGTTGTTTCAGAGCTGTTATTCTAGGTTTACCTGACTGTAACTGGATGCTGAATTTCTTCAATAGCTTCTGTCGTATTTTGTGACTTTTGTCAGCTCAAGCCAGGCTTTTAATACAGGATTTATATGTAAATTGGATAATGCACAATTTAACAGATTCTCTTCTTTAATAGGACTTGCAGAATTGGAAATATAGATGTAACTCACAGTTTTAGTAGAGGCAAGAAACCACAATGCTGCTTTCTGTGGCTAAAAGCTATAAGCATTCAGTTATGATGACCTTTTTAGGGGAAATTCTGGTATGATAGAATTAAAAGCTTTAGGGAAACTATTTTGCGTACAGACATAAATAGTCTTGCAAAGTCAAGATGAGAAGGACTTTTAAAGTTAAAAAAAAGTCTTAAAGAATTCCAGTAATGACATTCTGAAATAGCTGCAACTTAAATATAGGAAGCTCATATTTTCCTCTCTGGTGGCTGGACCTCAGAGGCTTCACAGATTTCTGCATCTAGCTTCTCTTTAGTGTGAGGTGGGCTCCTTCACGGTCTAGGACCTCAAGGAAAGTTACAGGAGGTCTGTAGAGAGCTGCAGGGGTTTAGCACAGGACAGATGATTTACTGTTTCATAAGTCAGGTTCTTGGTTTGATCCTGTTCTACGTTAATGCGTCTTTAGGGGGCATTTAGGTAAGGTTTGTTTGCAGTGTAAGAACCTAGAAAGGTTCTAAAAACGTATTTTAAATTATTAAAGTCTGTAAAGGGGAAATGCCCCATCTTTTTCATTTTACAGAAATTTGATAGCCAAGTATGGGTGATTAGAAATGGCTTGGCAAAAACTTAAATATTGTCATGCTACTTCTAAGTGGAAGCAGATTCTGTAATGCTTATTTGAAGTACCGCTTTTGATAGCAGTATACTTGTTTTGGAGAAAACATATGGTTTAGGGCCTAATTTTGAAAGTGAGACTCCAAGAACTGTTTGTCATATGAAAGGGAAAGTTAAGGTGGATATTCCGAGATCTCTGCTGAACTGCAGCCTAATCTGAACTGTATGCAAAAGCCTGTAATACTGAATTCTGTCACTACACTTCTTCACCATGTTTCTTTTTCATTTATCATTTTTCCTGTAGATTTCAATTGATTCCTCTCATTTAAAGTTTGGAGCATGATAGATTTGCACTGACATGCATGTATTACATAAATCCAAGAGGTATCCATATGCAGGAACGACTAAGAACAGGGGTAAAAGGGAGAGAGCATTTAGGCTGAGAGGACTGAATCACTCGCCACTTCTTCCAGTGGATGTAGCTGGCTGAAGAAGCCCGTGATTTTGAAATGCGCCATTGTATAATGCATTCAAATGACGTGGAAGGGTTTGAATGCTGTGAAACTAATCATTCCTGACTAGCAGCTGTGGACATGGTGATAAAAATTTCTTCCTTACAAGAGGTTAAAATAAAGACTGCACCTTGGTAATAACCAGATAAAGCAATCTGGCTTGCAGCAATTATAATAGGTAAGAGAAAATGCCGCCTGATGTTTTAATATGAGGAAGATTTTGCTCACGACAAGCAGGAGTGAAATTCAAGGGCATTCATTACTTTGACGTGGTATAAAGGAACAAAGATGCCGGTATAGGAGTGATAAGAGATACTGCCATGCCAAAGGGAAGGTGGCTGGATATTTACTGGGAAGGCTGCAGTCAGTTCTGCAGAATTTGTGTTCTCCCCAGTCTTACTCGTGGGACTTCAGCCATTCTTTGTGGAGGAAGACACTGATTTAAACTCACTGATCTTGTGCCGCTCAACCTTTTTTTTGTTTTCTGTACAGAAGATAAGCTTGTAGCTGTACATTTTACTGCTCCTTTAAACAGAAATTTTCATATTTCAGCCTTTTTCTCATGACCATAACAGAAATAGATTCTGAAACATTCCTAGTACAAAGTAGTGTATTTACATGTGTTGATGGATTTTAGAAAACGTTTGTTCAATATTTAAGTGTGTTTTACAAAATATTGCTTACATTTTCATCCTTGAAAAAGTGGAAAGAGGTTTTGAGTATGGAACTAGAAGACAAATTTCCAGTCATGTGTCTGTGAATCTAATAGTCACCTCCTGTGTCAACAAAGACAAATCAGTGAATGTTTCTGTACCTGGGTTGTGTAGGTATAATATGGAGAAAACCATTACAAGGATATTCTGAAGCTGGCTCAAAAAAATGAAACACTGTGTGATGCCTAGTGAATGGAAGCTATGTAAGTTCTTAAAACGTTTAGTGGAATTGTATATGGTTTTTTATATAGTAATTTCTATAAAGTTGGGCTAAGCCATCCTGGTCAAAATACTCAAACATGAGAATAGCCACTTACATGGAAATCAGTACTTTAGTTATCCTATTTATTTTGCAGACACTATCAAGACACTATTTTATTTGATGTAATTCTAAACATTAGATTGCTCTGTAAAATACTTTGGTTATGGCAATCCCAGCACAAGTCAAAATTATTGCAAGGATGTCACAGAAGGCAGAATTTGAGTACTTACTTGCCTGAGGATGAGTGATACCACTTCTGAAATGTGGACATTACAAATAGACTTTCCAGGAACAACATCACATCACTACCCACATGCATCTGTGGGTAGTTGGTTGAGCTTTTTCAGAAAATTCATGGGCTAGCTAGTTAATATTCATCCCTTGATTACATATGTAATAGCGTAAATACTTAGTGACAGAAGAGCTCATAAACTAGCTGGAAATTTTTTTCCCTTTATCTCACCTTTTTCGCTAGCCATGCTCTTCTGTCTCATACACATACACACACACACACACACACCCCCACACACCCACCCACCCCCAATTAGTCTCTCTAGAGGAAACAACCTCCAAGACACCAAATTTGGTCTAGCTGCTCAGGTAAAGTCAGTTGTTTTTTTCTCCCCCCCCCTCCATTTTATGATGTAGTAAAATGAGGAATAACATAGTATGAATATAACTTAATAGCAGAACTGGAAATAGGCTACAAGTCTGCTGTTTCCCACCCCTACTGCCTGGACAGTGGGGGGAAAAAAAAAAAAAAAGGAAATTTACAACATCTTTCTTAAAAGTCAGTAGAAAAGAACAGAGTAAACTGATCGAACACTGAAGTCCCACAGGACCTTTAATCACTAACAGGGGTAGCTTATCTGGAAATGGTTATGGTACTCGTTCTGTCTCCTGCAGTGGTTCTGCTGTCTGTGGAGCAGCAGCCTTGCTGTGCTTTACAACTTGACGTGTTACGGTGAAACACCAGGTTGTGATCTGTGGCAGACAGCTGTGGCACAGAAAACCAAACGTATGTCGTACAAACATATATCCCGTATAAGCTGTCTCTCTGATGACTTTTCACTTCCAAATATTCTCTTCTATGTTTGCGAGCGTGTATGCATTTTATTATGCATGTTTTGCTGGCATGAAAAATGTGACAAAATTACTTGCTTCAGTTTCTGAGAGTGACTGTAGAACTTACACTGTTTGTGCTTTTCAGGATTTCAGCAAAAAATGACCAAACAACCGTTACTGTACATATCCTGTTGTCAGGGCAAAGTGGTGTTAGTGAAAGTATCCACAGGTCTGATGTCTTCTGTATCCTCACTCCACTCTGTTAGGTACATTGTGAACAGATTTTAAGGAAGACCTGGAAATGCAAAATTAACTTTAAAACTGATATTTTTTCAATATGTTGGTTAAGATGATGCTTTTTTTAGGTCTATATTGAACAACTGTCTCACTTTAAATCTTATTCATGATCGGGTGTACGCAGAGAGGTGTATTACTCCCAATAATTTTGAAGGATTTAAGAATTGGTAAAATAGATCTTGGGTTTGTTCATATTCTACAAAAGTTTCTGAGTGCTTCAGGTATTGCTCATTCCAGCTTTTATAAAAATAATTTCACAAGACACTCCAAACTCTTTTTTCTGGTTACAGAACCTTTGTTGTTGCAGGTGTTTGTTGTACTTCTTTAGCTTACAAGAAGGTGATACAGCAAATGAAATTTCAAACTGAATTTTCTAGCTTCTCCAAGCAATTATTTTATAAACTAACTGAAAATCCCTAATTTTGACAAAAATGTTAACTGTCAAACTTGGCAAAATCCTGTGATTCTATGAAATTATCTACTGCTGTTTGGAACAAAACGTGCATAGTTGTGTGGACAAAAGTGTCTTTGTGGAATAGAACACATTCTCATGCTTTTTAAGCATTTGTTCCTGATACTGAAGATTAATACATGAAAATCAGACAGAAGTAGAGAACACACAATATAATACCCATGTCTTGAATTCAGTTGAGTTTTTTTGAAATAAATTGTTATGTTATGTTCTTGTTATAATAGGTGGTAGTCTGTAGTAGCTTGCTAAATTGAAGAATTTTCACCGTCGTCTTGTGTCTGAATGTTGTCTTTGCATACTCTTAACTTAATGAAGTATTCTCCTTCCCTGTGGAAATTTTTGTTTGGTTTTAGTCCAGAGGCTGACTTTCCTGGAAAGCTTATGGGAAAATCCTTTGCCTGGCTTTGATTTAAAAAAAAAAAAAAAAATTACATACTTTTCCCATTTGAAATGTAGCTGGGGAAGGAGGCTGCTGTTACATAAACACAACTATATAATTTGACAGTTTCAGCCTGGCCATTTCTTATTGAGTGTTTAATTACTTTGTAAACAAAAGATTGAACAAATATTTTAAAAATCTGATGTCTGTTTCTAGTTTATTCTTAGTTGCTTTATGCTGTTTGTTTTTTGAAAGACTTGTACCCTGGTTGCTACCAGGTGGTGGGGCTTGTACTGCTGTGCATTGAAACTGCTGTAAACTGGCATGAATTAACACATATTACACTTGCTGCTACCTTTGGCGGCGATCAGGCTTCCTTGGATGCCTTAGTTAGGCCTTAAGGGAGATAGTTATACCCACTATGTAAAGCAGGTTTTATTATTGATGAGAATTAGGCTTTTTGGTGGTAGATTGCAGCATTGATTACAAGATCCTTGATCACACATGAGCTCTGTAAGCTGAGCACTCCTGGTTGGAAGAAGTAGTTGCCTCTCACCTCTCAGAAATAGGTCCTGAAATCCCAATGCTATAAATACCCATGAGAGTGGTTACCTGGTTTGCCTACCCAAATAAAGACGGAATGTTCATATACCTAAAGGTTTCTACAGTTGTGTGCAGGATTGTAGACTTTAATAATGAACGTAGCTGATACCTCTGTAAGAGGTTTTAAAGCCTTACCCAAAATTGTAATATGTAATATTATTAGATCCACTTGTTCTATAAAACTTCCTGTTTTGGTCTTGAAAAGTAAACATGTCCTAAACATTAAACATTTGCTTCATTTTGATTAAAACTGGGTATAAGATCTGTCATGTCCTAAAGCTTCCTAAAGTCCTTCCACTGTTTTAAAGGAGTCCTGAATGAAGCTGCTCTGAGAAAAGTCTGTTTGCCCACAGTAAATTGCGACTCGATGTATCCCACTATTGAAGCCAGCTGCATACTCATGCAGGTTGAGTGATTCAGTTGCAGTGAGTTTCTGTGTGTCACTTCTGACACGTAAATGTCAGTTCAGTCTGTAAGTTCAAGCCTCTGTCTAAATCCTCTCCAGGCTTTGCTGGGAGGAAATATAGACACGGAAAAGTAAAGCAGGATTTAGCATCAACTATAGAAGTTAAGCCTTACTAAAAACAAATGCCATGGCTCTCATCAGAATAGGAATTTAGTTATGTCATGGCTATTTCTCCTTTAAAATGTGTAGGTATGTATTTCTTTTTTCTCTGGTGTACTTAAGAGGTGACTTAGCAAAGAAGAATTTAGCCTGCACTATGCATCGGAATGATCAATAATACAGGGGTGGTATTATAATACATAGGTTTTTTTCTCAGAAATCTGAGTGCTGTTAGATGACGTCTGTTTTGTGTGTCCCATTGCCTGTGCAATTACCCTTTAGAAAATGCGTTCACCTTGAGTTTTCACCAAAAGTTTTGCTTGTCTTTTCAGAGTAGTTTCTACTTTTAAACTCTATGGAAAAAAATATATGTGACCTTACTTGGCACAGAGGGTCACATATCTTGGCTTTTCATCTGGTTAAGTAATTCAGTTGAAAAGTGAGCTAAGCAACAGAGCCATTTTTGTGAGTCCCTTACAAAAATACTTGCCTGAAATGCTTTCACTTCACACTTCTTCACAGCTACCTTCCTGCCCAGTGCTAAACACAGCTCTCTGTCTTCACTGCATTTTGTGCCTCAGAAAAAATGAATAGCAGTCTCTGGGCTTGCGTACATAGGAACATTCAGACAAAATATTCCAAATTAACTGCATGGACATTCTGGAATAATAATTTGAGTTAACTCCAAAAGTATTAATTAAATTGTATTCAAATACCAAAATTATGGATACTTTTATTTGGAAGTGACTTTTGTTTGTTTAGCTGACTTCTAAAGTGAATTAAACAAGAGCATTTTACAGTCACTTTTAAACTCTATTTATGATTTAACTACTACATTTTAAAAGCCTATTCAGATTCATCTTCCTGAAGGTTCTGGCTAATAAACCCTGCTAAGTTTTGGTAGGGTGAATGATGAGGTCAGGATGTCTAGGTCTCTGTTCCGCTCCTCTCTTTAGGCTGCTGGACACAGAGTGGCGGAACAACACGTGTGCTTGCTGTGCAGCTCGGGCAGTTACAAGTGGTACCTAGTGCAAACTTACGTTCAGAGAAAGCAAATGCAGTGGACTGTGACCTGGGGCATCATGAGGCACGGACAGATTGCTTACCGTGCTGCAGCAATGGCCATCTTTGGCAGAAGGTGAGGCAGGCAGCGAAAAGGGCTAACATCTTTAGTGTTCCCTAACATCTTCAGTTGCAGGATTTAGCAGGATTTGCGTCAGTAGCATGAGCGTCTCTGTGTAAATGAGCTTCCTGTCTGCAAACTGTGAAGTGGGAGTGTGCTCTCTCCTGGAAATCTGCAAGAAGAGAAGGCGTTAAGTTAAACTGTTCAGACTTTTAGTTCTTACGTTTCTGTGGTCCTGATACCGAAGGTGTGTCTTCCAAGAGAAGTTGCCGTGCAATAAGGCAGGATGTACAGAACACCCATTGCTCCAGACTGGCTCCTGTTTTGGGTATTATTGAATATTCTTGTTGAATGTGAAGTAGTTCATTATCCTGGAGTTCAACTCATTGAACATGGAAGGAGTTACTGAGCATTTGAATTTGCGCTGTAAATTGGTACCCTCAATTAATACAGAGTAGGTTCTTTGTGTAGATAAGCTCTAAGGGTCCTTTTTCATTCACGCAGGGCCATGTATCCTTGACTATCTTTCCACACTCTTCTAGCAGTACAAAAGTCTGCTTCTCGTGTTGTGAACATCCCTGGTGCCAAAGATACTCACGCAGTGAGGCCATCCTGCAGAAACTGTGTGCAAGAGGAAATTTTGAATGCAGTTAGTGGTGGGATAAGACATCATCCTTCTCTGGATTTATGCTTAAAATCTGTACAGATTGATTTGGAGCAACATGTGGAATCTTTCTCATTTATGTGGTTCTGACTAGGAACACTGACTACCTTTGAAACTTGGTGTAGAAGTGCATAGAAAATTCCTTTATAACCTTCAAGAAGTTACACATCACTTTCTGCTCCTGTAATTTAGTCCCAATAATCTGGAATTTTCCTGGTAGTAACCTGCAAAAAAACCCCCAAATATGCCCCCTTAAACATTCCTGATGCTTTCCAAACTGAATACTCCCTTTTGACTAACGAAACAGATCGCATTCTTTGGCATGGGCTCTGCTCCTGACCTCAGAAAAACAGTCTTGAAAATGAATTCAAACAGTTCAGAGCAGCTGGAAACAGCTTTTTTGGAAGTGCTACTAGGTGTTGGTTTCTACTTTCTTCTGAGGATACCTGGTTTTGTGCCTGAGGTCCTTCTGTCAAGGCAAGTATAAGTATTGTTCATAGACTTGTAATCATTTATATTCTGTCTTTTGCTCATGTAAATGAAATGTTTCATCCTTACAGTATATGAGGACTTCTAAAACTTTTTATTTTTTTAAATGCATTTTTTTCCCCCCTACTTGCATTCTGTCTCTGCCTTTGTGGAGTTGAGAACTGGCCCATTTTGCCTTTCTGTGTTGCATTTTATCTGGCAAATACTACATAATAGGTAAGCTTGTATGTATTTGTTTATGCCAGTTGGCATTTTCACATACATTTGAAAAAGTCCAAGAAAACTCAAGTGTTTTAGGATATTTTAAAATGTGAATGTATAGGTTGCTTTAAAAATGAATTAACCAATGTTTATGTATAGCTGATGAGGAGAGAGGTGAAGGGACAAATGTTGCATGTACAGTTATTGTACATTCATATGGCGATAGATTTCCAGATGCTTCCAGTGTACAATAAGGTGATGATGGGAAGAAAAAAAAAAAAGATAAAGTAAAATTACTTGTTTTGTTTAGTAAATAGTAACGGACCAGGAAAAAACAGATACAAAGAAATAAAATGTTTGGTTTTATTTAGTAAACAGTAATGGACTAGGAAGAGAACTCCTATTTCTTTACTGCAACAGTAGTGCTACCTTAGTGGGACCATTCAGCTAGATTATTCATTAAACTGTCAGAAGAAACAGAGTAATAATACAAAATGGTCTCCGTGGAGTGGAAGGATGTGGAAACCATAAGCCCTGCTAAAACACAGGGCAGTTTCACATCTGCCTGGGTGTTCGTCCATCGCAGTGGGGCAGCGGTTAAGGTTTACGGAGAGCGACCGTGTCGGTCTGCGCCTGTGCGCCTCACGAGGTGGAGCTTGGGCCGGTGGAGGCATCGCGCTCGTCTTTGATTTTGCATTGAAGTCTGTAAGTCTGTGCGTTGGCTGGCGGGGGTGTCCCTGTCCTCCCCCTGCCCACCCACTGCCTGTTGCCACGCTCTTTTATGCTACTGCTGGCATTCATTAACGGGATGATTAGCTGGATAATAGACATGGTCCAGCTGGAAAGGGACTGGGTTCTTTGTCATTGAAGGATTAAGGCTCTGATCAGCTCCCAGACCTTGCAGGTCATCTGCCTACACCAGTGCTCTTCTGGCACGCGTGAGAAGTCAGGACCATCTTTTTGGGGCAGGGCAGCATAAACCGAGGTCAGTTTTAGCTGAGAACTGTGCCCTGAGCGTGTGGCTGGACGTGATGCTGTCTGGTACAACTGCAGCTCCCGCAGAAAGAAGTGGATTTCTACTGCATTTCTGTACCTGTTCATACATTTCGTCTGTTCCTGGGGCAAGAGACCGTTCTAATGGAAAACTGTTATTTCTTTGTTGGAGGCTGGCAGAACACTGACTGAGTTTTCTGTCAGATGAGCTTCCTGGACTGTCTTTCTTTGTGGCCGCAGAGTTATTCGGTCTGGTGGGAAGGAAGCAGGGGAAGGGAGGGGTGAGGGGAAGGAGGCAAGCAGGAGCTCTTTTTTTCAGGGGAATCTTGCAGTTGCACCACATTGGAAGACGCTGGAGACATTCTAATACATCACATCTAAATACTTAAAATAACGAAATACAGTATGATTTAAGTTTCAGTTCAGTGGTGCTTGCTTGCTTTCCTCGCAGTTCAGACTACTTGCTTTTGGATCAACAAGTTTTCTTTGACATGACGGGAAAATGTAATAAGAATCAGAATTGTTTTGTCATTAACGAAATGAAATACTGTGTTTGAATCTTTTAATTAATTTGAGTGCTTCTGGTTTTTAGCTCTGTTATGAAATGTTTCTTTTTTTTATCATCTATAAAGTCAGTCTTAATCATGGGATTATGCAGTATCCACAGAGATTAGCTGACTTTATGGGTTTAAAACTAAATGTAAAGTAGTATGAATAATAGTTCTACATTTTATTTATTGAGTAAAACATTAGATTTTGACATAGTCAAAATGGACATACTAGAACTGTGATTTCTTTTGATATTTAAAATATGTCTCTTAAAAATTGGAACTCATACTTAGTTGTTTTGACATTTGAATACACTTATTTAATGTCATAGATGACTCGGATTCCCACCAGCCTGCAGAGTGTGTTAATTTGCAAAAGCTGTAAAAGGCAGGCATTAAAAAAAGTCATAGACTGTGCAGTGGGCCCTTCAGCACTGATCACATGCTCATTGCCTCCTAGTCCCCTCATTTGGTTTGTGTCCTGGTTCCTTGTCCTCAGAAGACACACGCATGTGGTACTTTGTCCTGAGTTGCTGCTTGGGAATTAAGGGAGCTCTGCTGGTCCTCGTCTTCCATCAGCTCAGGAGATGCCACTAGTACATGAGGGTGCACAGGAGGGAATGAAAGTGTGTGCTGCAGGGAGAAGCTGGGCTGGTACAATGTATAGAGTGACTGAGCGCATGCATGTGGTGGTGCCTGTGGGATGGCAGGAGGGAACTTACGGCCCTGAGGGCCCCCCTAATTCAGAATATTGGTGTCTGTGGATTTACTGAGCTGCTGCCCCTCCGTGTCCATCTGGGTGAGTGCCACTGAGCAGTGATCTGTCATTTGCCAGTTCATTATCCGTTCTGTCCCCTTAGCTCTCTGACAGGAGAGCATGCAATACGAAGCTGTTAGTTCAAGCTCAACTCAGACAACCTGACACCATTAACAACTAGGGAAAGTGTTCTGAGAAAACAGCGAGTTGTTTGTTCACTAATACTGTTTTGGGTTTAGGACTAGGAAGTTGTACAACATGCTAGTACCAGTATAGAAAGAGCCAATGCTTTTTATTTTCTACTGCTTTCTTGTACGGTATTTCTGTAGTACTGAAGGTGAAACGAGTGCTAGTTTTTCTCAGTGTATGGTTGCTATCAGTGCTGGGGGGTCTCAGCCAGGCTACACTGGAAAGAGAACCGCTAGAAGGAAAGAAATCTCTGTGCCACATTAGCCAGAAATATTAAAGTACACAGTGAAGTACTGGGGAGCTGGACAACTTTCCAGAGCAGATATTTTTTTTTCTTTACTTGTTAATTAAAAACTTTGAGCAAATAGGTAAATGTATATCATGAGTGCTATAAAGAACACTCTTAAAAGTTCCCAGATCCTATGGCTCTCCTAGTTATGTTAATTTGCAAAGAGAAAACTTGTTGGTTTTAATGCATGGAGCTTTGACTTCTAGCACTTTTTTTTCTTCTTTATTATGTCAGTGTTGGTAAATGCGTGCTTTGAAGGCATGAACACAAAGGTTTGAGTGTATTTTTGTAGGAAGGACAAGTATAGACACATGACTGATTAATAACTGAATAAAACCAGGCTTAATAATATGATTTAAAGATTAGAGATTTCTATGCCAAATATTGCTTATCATGTCATGTATTGCCATGAGGGACAATGCTCTAAACACAAGGAATTAAAACTGCACTTGTCTGAAGCCTGTGAACAGCCGCAGGCAGCCCCTGGATGTGTGCACAGAGCTGCGTTGCTGGACCAGGAGAGCAGCCACTGCGTAGGGGTGGGCACTCCATCTGCCTCTGGAGGTCCAAGATTTTCGCTGCCAGTTTTCTGGTGGTTTGCTGTTATTACCTCCTCCGAAGTGCTGAATTTTAACGTCACTTACACCACTCTTGTGCTGTATCATCCCACCAGTTTCCTGTGTGAAATACGTGAAAGGCCAGCAGCCACCATCTTTAAAGCCTCCATAACCAGAAGTGAACATTGTATACCAGGGCTCCAAACGGGTTTGCCAGGCAGGATGATGGCAGTAGCATATGCTGCCATTGTGCAGCAACTTTCTGCTTTGGTCTGGGTTGCACAGAATTCGAAGTAGCTTCAATTTCAGCTGGGAGTTCAGTTCACACCTGCTCTTATAAAAAGACTTGACTTTACGTGAAACAGTCGTAGAATTGTAAATGTCTGACTTATTTCTGACTTATTTCGCTTGAAATGGATTGAAAGAATCTTGAGCATTTAATTCTCTAATTAATTCTCTTCTTTTGGCATGTAAGTTTTAAGGACATTTGAAGAGATCAGTGTAAAGTCTTACGAGATACATAAACCTTTTTGATTGCAGCAGGAAAATGTGTTGATTTCTGAAATATCTCTTGAGAAGTGGAAAAGAAAAACAGGTTATTAATCAAAGATTGGTGTATGAAATAGAAAGTACGAAGTTACATCTTGAAAATTATTTCCTCTCAATGTACTTTTAAAAAAGATAAAGGCAGAACTACTTGCAACCTTTTTAACCACAGAATCACAGTTATCTCTAAAGCATTTGCAGAAGATGCATATTCATGTCATGGTTTCCACTTTTCAGATGAAAAAAATATGCTTGCTTACTTGAGTTGCCCTCTGCAGTCACCTCTCAACAGGGATCTGTAGTGGATGTATTTTTCCTTACCTTGATCTTTTTTTTTAAGAAGGGGAGGAAAAAACTGAATAAATTTGGTATATAATATTGTGCCTTTCTCAGGGGATAGACTAGTTGATAGTTTCGGGCTATGTCAGGGTGAAAATGAAACCCTGTGTTTGTGGCAATTGACTTGATAACAGCTGTCAAACGTGATTTCAAGTCATGGAAAGTATTTGAAAATGTCCCTTTCAAATAAGGGCATGCTCAGTTCATTCCTGACCTTGGAAATTATTGCTTGTTTTAACAAAATATTATTCTATCTATTGTCTCTACGAAGTAGGACCAGTAGGGTTCTTTAAAATTAATCTGTATTATCGTTAATATAATAAAATGATCCAATCCCCTGTGTCAGAGCATCACAATTAATTTGTTCTGGTGTCAGTCTGCTTTCTTTCATGCTGCTTTTTCATTTTCTAATAGAGGGTACAGGAAGAGGGACGTCATAATAGGACACTGAAAATGTAACTCTAATTTACATGGAAAAAATATAAAAATAGTAAAGTAGCAGTGAATTTCCTGTGGGAAAACAAGGTTTTCTTCTTTGGCACTGTGGTGGTTGTTCATATAATCGTATGTGCTTTGACCTTGTGGTTAATGACCTCAGTAGAGTTATTTCATAGACTTAAAATCACTGCAGGATTTTATGTATTTTCCTTATCCCTTGATAATTTTATTGATACTGATAAGAAACATAAATTTCATTTACATTTAGATAACAAACTTGTGCTAATGCTAGGAAGCTATAAACAGTTCTAAAGCTTTTGTACGAACTCTCTCTAACTGAGGTCAGTGAATTGACATTTTTATTCTACATTTAGAATAATTCATGCTTTTTGTCCTTACAGTAACTGCAACACAAAAATATCCTTTCAAATCCGTAAAGCAAGAATCCTGTAAACAAACACGTGGGAGTTAAGAATGTGTCACATACTCTATATTATGGAAGAATGGGCAAGTAGTTATTAAATGGCCTTTCATATGTCTCACCTGCTTAATAGAGCTCAAATGAAGGCTGATGTTATGCTTCCTAATCCCATTATTTTAGTCGTGTTTCTGATTGTACATAATACATCACTAGGCTGCAGCAAATCTAAAGGGACTCTAGAATGACAGTCTTGTACATCCTGAGGATGAATATCTGTCTTGTCAGAGGGGATGTCTTTGCTATCAAACTTTATTCTCAAAACTTTTGCACAGGCTTTCTAAAAATCAAGAAGTTCCAGAAATCTAATACTGTACTAAATCTAATACTCTTTTTGCAAGTATTTAATTACATTTCTTGTTCTTTTTCAACTGTAACCATGCAATGGATATAAAAAGCTACTATGTATTATGAAAGAAGCAGGAATAAAATGTCAAAATACTTTTTTTGGTATGTATTGCATTATGTCCCTAAAGAAAAAGCTTTGGTGTAGATGAAGAATTGCCTCTCTTGCTGAGAACAAGCATCCTACAGGAAAAAAATTGTTGAGAATCTTGGTTAAATTCACTTTAAAGAGCTGCGTCAGAGCTAATTAAACTGATGTGGAAGTACTGGTGTAACCACTTGATCCATACAAGTTATGCTTTTATAGCTTAGAGAACAGAAGTTTTGTCTTTGCTGTCCACACATTCCATGCTCCTGGCATAGGTGCTAGAGGTACCATGTCCTGGACAATTTTGAATACGTAGTGTTGTCTAGGAGAATTGTAAGAGCTCAAGTAAACTAATAATCTCCTGAGAAAGTTTCATGTCTCCAATAGCAGCAGTGTTATATTCAACCCTTTGCCAAGGCTAAGGCCAAAGGCTCAGTCTGTGCTTCTGTAAACAGAAGATAGATACATAGCTTTTCAGATAAACTATGTCTGGGGGGGTGGTGGTGGTGGGGGTTGTTTTTTTAGGGGGGTGAGGGGTGTGTGGGGTTTGGGCTTTGGTGTTTTTTGGGTTTTTTTGAAAGGTGTCTGAAGGTTCTGGGCATGGAATTTCACGATTCACATGATACTTGTTGGACAGTGTAAAGAAGAACTCTCTGGCATGCGTTTGTAAGTACACAAGTAGGTTCTTAAATGCTAAGTGCAGAGAATATATTTTTCTTTCAGGTCTGGATCATGACTACAGTTGACGAAATAGAGTTTCTAAGGCATAACCAACAGTAGCTTGCTGATATTAGGATGAGAAAAGGAAGTTAGTTACAATTTTGCACTAACTTCATTCTGATACTACAGCTGCTTGGAAAAGAACCAGTTTCCCCTTAGAAAAGGGTATGGTAATCATTCTGTGATAGCTGGCAACCTCCCTTCACTGGGAAATCCATAGTGCTTGATCTGGTGTGGGCTGGAAGATACAATAACAAGTATTGTACTGATAAACATTTTTAGGAGCATGAAATCAAGGTGTTGAAGATTACAGAGTGGATTGAATTAGACCTTTAACTACGGAAAGCTATTCTCAGCCTGCATTGTCTAGTTCTTGGGAGCCCATTTACAGGAAGGATTGTTAATCCATGCAAAAGCAACATAGAGGCAGTTGTCTTACATTTGCATCATGAAGACTATGTCTCTGTAGGGTTGTGAACTGTTTCATGTTCAGATAGACACCGTACCTTTCTTTAGCTCAGACAAGGCCTGGATGCAGTCTTCCATCACAAGATGCAAGGCCATTCCAGAGAGGAAAGTAAGTGTAGACCTTAATGGGTGGGACTTGTTCAGAAAGCTAAAAGCTTCAGGTCAAGGTTTTATGAGAACTTACTTTGTTCTTAGGTGTCCATTTAAATAAGGTGTTTCCCTGGCCCATTGGTTCACTCAAAAAAACCTGTGAGGGTTGAATGCTTCTGAAAAACTGGTTCACCTCCTCAACTTTGTGCCCTCAGGTGAAATATTGCTGCTTCTGTTTAAATCTCACCAAAAAAAGATTTAGTACAAGGCTGCCTAGCTCCCGCTGCTTGTGTGTGGTACCAGGTACCCTGAAGGTCCACCTTCATTAACTCTTCCACACTTAGCACCTTGGGATGGGTGTTTCATGGCTGGGAGGGAGAGAGCGCTAGAGCAGTAGGAGAGATTTGTGACTATTGTGTTTGTAAGCAGTTGGTCTGGTCCTGTCCTTTCTTTACTTCCTTCATCCTCTAGCCTACCCTTCTTAAAGAGGCAATCAGGCCATGTCTGAGAGAGTCAGTATTAATAATCTGTGAGCTCCCATCTGTACCATCCCAGAAGGCCCCTTCCTAGCAACAGAAATACTTGTTTTTTTTTCATCGGTCTGAACCTTCCAAATATTTGATACTGGTTTGGTCCAGGAGATCCCGGGATGACTGAGGTGATCACTGTAGTAGATGTGCGTTTCTGGAAAAAAAGTCCTATCCTAGAGCTCTCTTGAGCTGTTTCCAAAGGCAAAACCTCTACAGGCCTGGTCTTGAGTCAGAGTAGAAGCTTGACTATTAAAGCAAAGGAAGCAATGGAGGGCCTGTGAGAGGGCTTGAAGACACTCCATTTAGGAGTTCATTGACCTGTATTCACTGCTAGTCAGCTGAATTAGATCTCAAGCTTGATTTCAAAGCTGATGTGAAAGGTGAGAATGAGGCATTCCCTCTGTTGGTGGAGCTGTACAATATTTAAAGCTACATGCTGTTTTGTGGCTTGAAGGGTCAATATCACTAGGGTAGAGACAGAGATGGAGCTTGGAGAACCTTTCATTTGTATTTTAAGATGTTTCTAGCTGTCCAGAGAGAAGTGAGGACCTGGAAATGCCAGTTCATGAGAAACACAAGTCCCTGCTGCTCTATCACCTATGACTGGTGCAAGGCAAGGAGAGGAGCCACGATCAGATGTCGGGACACTGATGGTGGAGCCTGTGGGACGGTGTGCCATCAAATGAGATGATGATGCCCTTTCTCCTTAAATATGAGCTCCGGCTTCCGCTTTGCGCCAGCACCGGCCCTTGTGTGGCCACATGATAGACTATGGGCCTGATCTGACAGGTGGCTAATTTTCAGCAGGAAAAGTCCTTGCTCTCATTGGTCCCATGTACAGTGTCTGTGGCAGCAGGTGAGAACAAGAGGATCCAGAGGATCAGTAACTAAGACAGAATACTCCCCAGAGGGAGGCTTATCATGGGGAAAATAGCTCACATGGGAGGATTGATATATTTTAGGGTGTCTGAATGACCACTAACACCATACTTCAGGAGGTGTGTCTTTGGTGTGGAGATGCAACAAGGATAGATGATGCCAATTATTATTACCCAACTTAAGGCACTGCTCTGATGAGCATGAGGTGTATATATGAGATTGTTCTTTCTTTGTGTCCAGAATATATGTCACTCCACAGGTACACGAGGCTCTTTTTCTATATATAAATAAATATATATCAATTAATATTATTAATGGTTAGCTGAAATGTTGTTTAAGCTCATTAATCCTTTAAGATTATACAGAAAGTAATATAGAAATATTCTCCTGATAAACAGTTTTAATTATGGAATTGAAATTATTTTCTTCATGCAGATATATCACCCAGTGCCTAAAGTTCGCTTTCTTTCTGCTAGCTAGAGGTGTTTAGTAGAGCTAATAGGTAGAGATTTGCAAGAAAGTTCCTTAGTTGTTTGAACTAATTTATTCTGCCTGCAGCAGGTGAACACTAGAGGGCTCTTTAGACTAATGCAAAATTGTAGCGTCATGTTTATAACTGAGGACTAGTCTGAGGCATTTTGTTATCCTGAGTGAAATAATCAAAAACACTATTTTCATTATAATAGAGTAAGGCTTTCCTTTTCAAGAAAAAAGAAATCGGTGTCTTTGAAAGAAGAGAGGTATAGCCTGTTACTGTGTAGCAAGTGTTTGAGTTTTTGCGAAGCGGGGCCCTCTATATGTGGTCATCTAATTGGTTTAAATTTTTATATGTTTTTCTGATAAGCAGTCAAGATTTTTTTCACGTTTCCGTTCCAAGTGGTTTATTTTAAGATAACTATATGGTTTATATTTCTTTCTGCTTGTCTGTCCATCTTTAAGTTTCTTTTCTTACATAGTTATTTTATAGTAGCCCTTGTATTATGAAGCCCAAATCTGCATTGCATTGTACTATACATGATCACTGTTCGCAGAGGTGAGTGTAAAATGTAGCTATGCCTGTTTGGAAGTGCTTTTCAATCACTTTATACTTGCTTTTCAAAAAAGGGTCAAACATTATACATTTCGTGGATGTCAAGTATGATTCTTAGCTGGTGTGAATTTCTAGTGCAGCCTGGAAAGGCTTTGTCATTTCATACTGACTGAAATTCGGACCCCGTGTGTTTATTCCGGGGTTAACTGATACCATTTGTGGGTGGAGGGAGCTGAAAAACCTGTTCTATGTGGATGGGAAAAAACGTAAAATAGCAGTACTAAAAGCTGTAGGAGGAACAGTAATCTCATTGTCTCGGTTTACACAGTCTTTGTAATCAGATTTTTTTTTCATACATCCTCTTGATTTTTCCTTGTAAAGTGGTTCTTGTGCATAATTTGTTCTAGTGTTTTTCAATGACACTGTGGTGTTGCAGAAGATAATTGATATTAGAGAAAGGGAGAAACATTACAAATTGAATTAGTTATTACGGTGCCCAATTTACATCACTCTAGGCAGCAAAATTTCATATTGTCAGAGGGAAGCCTGAAATTATGCACCAAAATTAATACAACCGTGCTTTGAAATGTAAAGCTTTTACATACACACAAATTAACACACTTGTTTTGAGAAGAGTCTGTAGAGAACAACACGTAGGTTGCTTGTTTAGAAAAATGAAGGGCATATTTTTCCCTATGGCAAGTCAATCATTGAAGAAGCAAATGAGACTTGAAAGGTAGGTTGAGAGATAGTTGGTTCGTGGGACCAGTGTCCTGGAAACCAGTAGACATTTTTCGGTGTTAAGTAATATTGGCAGCAGCAGAGTAATTTTACTTGAGAGAGTTTCTTTGGCTGTCAGAGACTCCCCATTTTCTTGGATTTTCCTGGCCCTGCTGTACTGTTTCCAGTCACAGGTATATGCAACTTATTTTTAGTCTTTGGTGTGGTTGTTCTGTACAAAACATTGAGCCTACAAGTGAAATTTTTGAAAGCAAAGGAATGTAATGGTGTAGTGGGCACAAGAGTAGGAGATCTATTTGAACTGTTTCAAGATTGGAGAAACATATTTCCATTTGGCTTTTCTTTCAGATTCCTGGAACTTGGTGACTCAAAATATCCATCGTCCAAAAGGAGGCTATGAATTTACAAGGAAGAATTAAACAGGTCAGGGAGAATTCTGGCTGATAGTGAGTGAAGTGTTAACTGACCAGAAGAGCCTGCAAAGGGAGCAGGGAAAGAAAATTGTTGGTCCATTTTATAATTCTCTCTCCTCCAAGTCTCATCAAGCTCATACTGTTGTTCTTGCATGCCAGAAGCTTCTGAGGGAAGTGTGAGAGAAGGAATGTATGGAGAAAGTTATCTAAGGGTGATGGGAGAGGAATTAGGGTGCTTTGCCTGCCAGGGAGAGAGGTGGGGAAGGAGGATACAGTTTTGAAAAGTAATAGGCAGAGGGGTCCAGTCTACTGAGGTCCGACTGGGAGGAGGAGGGTGGGAGGTTAGGGAGGAAAGAGGAGAAAATCTGCTATGGGCCCAAATCATGCCTGACAGCTCCTAAGCCTTCTCCCCCACACAGAACCCTGTAACTCCTTGCTGGCACCCTCTCCCTAGGGATATTTGGGAATCCCTCCAGACCTCTTCCAGGTCTTCACCCTTAGTCCTCACCCATTTCCCTGCAGTCCAACTTCACCACCTACTATAACCCCCATCCTAGCACTTCCACCCTGCCTATACCCCTGCTCTGCTTCTGTTCCCGAGTTGCATATTGCTGGCCCAGGGACGATGACAAAATTACTTAATTTCTTCTCATCCTTGGGGCAGTGACATTTAGTTTTGCCTGTCTTACTGGGGAGCCTTGAAATGATTCTGTGGATGATAACATGGCTCTTTTTGCCTAAACACTGCTGATGTTATACCTGTCAATTACCAGAATCAAAGTAATTTCAGTTTTCTTTGAGGATAAATGCATGGCCTGCATCGAGTGTGTATGTGTAGTTCAGTTTGCTGCACACAAATGAAGTAGAGCTACGGATTTTAGACTTCATTAAAAAGCCTTCTGGACACTATATGGCTGAAGACTCTATTCAGCCTAAGACATGTCCGGCTGCTATATTTCTACTTTTCATCACTGATGAAGCACGATGCATGTGGTGACTTAGATTAGAAAATGACAGGCTTGGATCTGTCTCAGCTGCTGCTTCTAGCTATCATAGAACCAAAATAGCATAGGCTGCAGCACAGTTCATAAAGCTTGCAAAACACACTTGGCTAGTGAAAATGCCAGTCAGGTATCAAATACTTTGGCAAGGAGAAAGTTCCTTTGATGTAATCAGCGGTTTATCCCATGAATGCAGCCTGGGACTTAAGGAGGGCCTGTGTTGGCACTAAACTAAACAAACTGAATGCCCAGTGAAAAGAACAGATTTAAACATTATTTCAGTCTTCTGTGTCATGGTTAGTTCTCTTTGACTAGGCTTTGTTTGAATACAAAATAGAGTACAAAATTTTGGAAAGCTTGAGCTCATTTGTTAACTCTATTCGGTTCTTGCTAGTGTGAATTAATGCATATACTTCTTACTTGAAATACTATATTTTAGCTTTTTAGCTTTTGCAATTCTAGGTCTGAGAGCAAGATTCAAATAATTGCTGAGAATTGCGACATTTTGGGACGAAGCTAGACTGTGCCAAATAGAGTTAGGAAAGATTAATGTATTTCATGCTATTAGAAGATAAAGGCTTATGTTTAGAAGAGTCAAGTAATTCTAAAATGTTAACTTGTCTGAGAATAAATTATAAACTACTACAGTTAGTTATCATTAAGATTGATATAGGACTTTTGAAGGAGAGTATTTTTGTTCTGCATTACATAAATCCTGAAACAAAACCTGGTTCAAGGCAAGGAACATTTGACAACATTGTTTCTGTTAAAATGTTTCTGTTAAAAACATTTTTAAAAAATAATTAAATGTGTCATTTTGAGATTTTGTAAATTAAAAAAAATATGCCAAGCTTCATCATTATCAACAAACCAAAAATTAAAAACATATTCAGAGCTCTGTCTTTCTGATGAAAGAAATTCAGTTAGGGGTCTTAACAAGTATGGGGAATCCTCTTTCATGTATAGTATTAT
This sequence comes from Scopus umbretta, assembly GCA_013400535.1. NCBI lineage: Eukaryota > Metazoa > Chordata > Aves > Pelecaniformes > Scopidae > Scopus > Scopus umbretta. The sequence goes on from VZTL01089019.1 coordinate 21,729, forward strand.
TTGCCTTAAATCCTCTTTTCATTTAGAACAAGTTGTATTAATATTGTCCTTCAAAGTCATGGCTTTTTCTGGAGGAAAAGATAATGTGTTCCTGGGTTGTAAAGTGGGGAAGAAAGAAAAGGAAGGGAAGAAAGCGCTGTGCAGGCAGCATGTTCATGTTAGGCCCTGATTTCTGCCTATAGAAACTGGTGGTAATGGTCCAAAACCAGTTCCTGTTACTTTATTATATACCAGTAGGGGCGGAAATGCTAGAGAGGTCTGTGGTTCTGTGGTTTTGATTAAGGTAATGAAATCCACAGATACCTACTAAACTATATAAACAGCAGTAATTAGTGCTAATCCCTTTTCATAGAAATGCAGCTTATTGATAATCTAAGAGAGTGAGTGCTGGCCACTATAATCACAGCTAAATACTTTTCTATTTTTTTTTAATATATATATAC
>VZTL01089021.1:0-11765 GCA_013400535.1 Scopus umbretta
GCTTCTTTTTATGCAGCCCAAGACTTAAAAGATACTAAAACAAAGTCTAGAAGAGAGACCTGCTTCAGATGGTGCTTCCCCAAAGGCAGTCTGTTCCTAGCCATAGTCCTCCCAGTAGGTGTTGCTTTGCCTGGGGCTACGAAGACAAAGGTCAAACAGTACCAGTTCTAGCAGATCAGTGAGGTTGACCCAGGTGACTGTCAAACACTGTATGTTAAGATAAACCAGCATCCCCACATGGGACAGAGGGTTACAGTACTGGTAGTATACATAGGCCAAGCTCTGTTAGGATGAAACTCACCTTTGGTGGGATTCATGTGATCAAGAGAAGTGTATATCAGAGACATTCATTTGGCTTTGCTTAATAGTTGTTGCAACTAGGCATATCGGAGTGTCCATAATCTCACTCCAAAGTCAATATCTAAAACACACTATATAAATAATATTTTAAATTGCATACTTTTTCTTTCCACTGACAGTGGCAGGAGCTTGCAATGTGAAGCTCAGATGGAGATATGTGCACTACAGCCATCCAAACTTAGGTGTGATGTATCTTTCCCTATCTAACCACAGCAGAGGTATTTTTGGCACAAAAATCTATGCCCAGTCTGCTTAAATTGAATTATCTGCAAAAGCATGTACTTTGATGACTTGTTTATTGGTTTGCATGTAGCATATAATCGATGAAAATGCTTTGTTCTTCTCGAAATACATTGAGCTTTATTTGGTTACACTGCAGGTAAATTCCTGCACTGAGAGTGCATCAAGGCTGTTTGCTAAGAGCCCCTTGGGAACGACTGATAGATTGCTCTAGCTGTTGTCTGCTTCTGCCCTATTCCTGTTTCTGACATAATCTGGTTACTTTAGGAATAGATCCCTTTCTTCCTTGCCAGAGGCAACTGGTTGCAAGCAGTAGTAGAGATGCAGATGAGTGTTTCAGAGCCCTGGAGAAACTGAAAAAAAAAATTTAAAAAGGCCTGCTCTGACATAGGCAGTAAATTACATTTGTAAGAGTATCTGGCCTCTAAGTAACCTCTCAAACTGTGGTAGCAAAAAGAACATCAATACACTAATTGGAGAGGAGGCAATAGTTCATATTGCATATTATCTTCATTTCCCCATGAAAGGGGATGCTCAGTGGGAAGAAAATTTCCATGTGCTTTCCTGGCTTCTTCTGAATCTCAAGAATCAGAAAGACTGGATGAAGATGGTAATTCTCCTCCACCTTAGCATTTGAAACAGAAATCTGCTGCAGCCACCTGCTTGGCTCCAGGACTTTTTGTTTTGCCTGACAACTTCTATTTTTAAACTGGCTGAATTCCTCTCTGTAAGGAGTTACCACAGCTACCATCACCCCCCCCACCTCGCCCCTCGCCAAGTCCTATCCTGCTCTGGGCTCTGGATTGCGTTTCCTCGTACATTGTGGTCTTGTTGCTATTTTATGACTTTTGATGGGGGGTTTCTCCAGTTCCTTCACAGCACATGCTGCATGGAAGTGGCTGGCATAAGGGAACGAAAGGCAGAAATGTGTCCCAATCCTTCCTGCATGTCTCCAGGCTACAGAGCATGCTGAATTTTGCTGCTTGCTATTTTTACTTTTTTTTCCCACTTCTTACCTCTGTCCTCATTTTAAATATGATCTTCATATTTGATTACTGTGGTTTGTAATTGCCCTTGACTTAATAGTGGAAAAAACACAGCTGTTCAGTGTGTTAGCTTGCAAATTTTGGTAGTTTTGCAGTGATTTATACTTCAAGCAAGACTCCGCTGATACACTGGGAAAAGGTCATTTGAGTATTATGGCTCATTCATTTACACGACACTAGGCCCTTTTGTGCCACATGCATGTCCCAGGATCTCATGGTCCTATGTTTTGCAAGTATTTTTAGCACAAGTCAACAACTGATTTGTTTCTGATCTGATATTTTTTAGTAATTTGCTTTTTCTCTAATTACAATGCAAGAATATATATTTTTCCTCTGAATGACTGAAGGGAGCATGCAGTCAGGACAGGTCACGGGACACAGGACCATGCTCTGTTGCAGATCTCAGTCATGTTCTGCATCATGCAGCACACAAAACAGCTCATGGAACTTAATGAGATTTGGAAGTGCCATGTATAATTTCCCATTACAAGTGTACATATCTCCCATGAAACACTACCTCCTTTGTTTGTTCAAGACATCTGAAAACCTGGTTTTAATGTAATTTCTTTCTAATGCATCCCCTGTAACAGCACATTTGTGACCCACTTTTCAGAATCAGGCCCCCCTACCGATAAATAGTTCTATGATTCTATGATTCTATAAATGCGGTGAGAGCCAATTGTTTTGGAAATCCAGGACAAAACCTGAGTGTAGATAGGCCAGGACCAAAACCTCAGCTCTGAACACAGACATGAAAGAGCCTGCATGGGACTCGTGCTCAGTCTCATTTATCTGTAGATGGTAAATTCGTACAGGCAGGGACTTTATTTAAGTTTTTTGACCAGTGCTTAGCACAGCCTAATCCTGGTGTTTAAGACAAATAATAAATGTTGAAAGGAAATTTTTCACATGGGTTGAGGTCAAGCCAAATCCTAATCCTTCATCTCCCCAAACTCTGCGGTTTTGTTATCCATATCCTTATCCTTATCCTTATGTCTGATTACATGCCTACCTATGATCTGTAACAAAGAACAGAAAAAGGAAATTAATATTCGCTACAGCATTCAAATATTTTCCACTCTGTCATTAATGTTCAGTCCCTGTTTAAAGGAAAATTTCCTCCACTCTCCTGATAGCTTAGTCTTTTAAACAGGCATTAATGAGAAAAGGAACCTTTGTTACAAAACCTGTCCTGCACAATTCCATACCATTAAATATAGAAACCCACCACCCTGTGAAAAAGGAAGAATACACCTGCAGATACGAATTTAATTAGTAATAATACTTTCTGTCCCAATCCAACACTGAGAATATAGAATCATAGAATCCTCAAGGCTGGAAAAGACCTCTAAGATCATCTAGTCCAACTGTTAACCTGTCACTGCCAAGTCCACCACTAAACCATGTCCCTGAGTGCCACATCTACATGTCTCTTAAATACCTCCAGGGATGGGGACTCAACTGCTTCCCTGGACAGCCTGTTCCACTGCTTGACAACCCTTTCAGTAAAGAAATTGTTCCTAATATCCAATCTAAACCTTCCCTGGCACAACTTGAGGCCATTTCCTCTTGTCCTATCACTTCCTACTTGGGGAAAAAAGACTAACACCCACTTTGCTACAACCTCCTTTCAGGTATTTGTAGAGAGCAATAAGGTCTCCCCTCAGCCTCCTTTTCTCCAGGTTAAACAACACCAGTTCCCTCAGCCGCTCCTCATAAGGCTTGTTCTCCAGGCCCTTCACCAGCTTCGTTGCTCTTCTCTGGACACGCTCCAGCACTTCAATGTCCTTCTTGTAGTGAGGGGCCCAAAACTGAACACAGTATTCGAGGTGCGCCCTCACCAGTGCCCAGTACAGGGGGATGATCAGTTTCCTAGTCCTGTTGGCTGCACTGTTCCTGACACAAGCCAGGATGCTGTTGGCCTTCTTGGCCATCTGGGCACACTGCCATCTCATATTCAGCTGGTTGTGGACCAATACCCCCAGAATCCACATGGCCTGGTCCCACCCTCCTGCAGGGTCCATTTACTGGAGTAGGTCCACAATCACCCTGCGGCACCAGTAATTTCAGCGCCAAACCACTCAGACCTTCCAACAGTAAAATGAGGCACCAACTCCCTAATGTTCAGTCATGGGCAGTGCTTGGTGTCGTGGAGCACAGCCCAGAGAGCCAGCAAATGCAGCAGAATTAGGCAGTAGCTGAACAGGGGATGGTAAAGAGCCTCTTAATCTCATACAGGCTTTTTTTGTTCCAGCCATGAGCTTTTGTTGGCCTTTACTCAATGGTCTTTGTGCCATTTAAATGCTACTGCTTTAGTAGTCCTTGAGAGGGGACTTCCTTGCCAGTTGTTCAGCCCATCCCACCATCTGAGACATGGTTTATGTTTTGCATATTAAAGACTTAATGTATCTTGGGAAAAGAGATAATGCAGCCAATTTACATACAAAGGTCTTAGCTTCACAAAGGCATTGGGCATCCTTGCTTTCATAGCAGGCAAAACCCAGCCTCAGAGCCAATACAGCTCCAAATGGGGCAGCCCAGAGTAGATGGCATGCATTTACTGTATAATTGTTTGATTTGGGTTTTCTTAGCCCAGAGAAGTTAATGAAGGAGAGGAACGGCCCAACCTCTGCAGCTGGACTTTCTCCTCCTCAGAGGCTTTTCTGGAGTCTGCCACACATCAGCTGTGTAGTTCCCTTGGCTCTGCACCAAGGTGGGTGCAGAAGAACATCCCCCTTGGACTCCACCTCACCCCACTGCTCACCGGTAGAGAGCTCGAAGTGCTCTTTGACTACAAATCAGCAACACTAACCATGCCAGTGAGGCTGTGTGGGCAGTATCAAATGTTTTCCCAAGATGCGTAGAGGTCACGTACCTCCTGGCTTGCAGTAAGGCAAGGATTGTGCAATGTCTTGGGAGATGGTTCAAGGACACCCAGACATATGCTGTTTTCTGCTTGCACAGCACAGACAGGAATGGGCTAAATCCTATAGGAGCAGCAGGAGGGGCACAAATAGAGTCAGGCAAGGTCTGTGGTACTCTGCCCTGCACTGATTTGGATGCTTAGGTCCTTTTCTCCCATGGTAGGTGGAACCTCCTTAAGCCTCCAAACACTGGGACTTCCTCCAAAACACTCTGCCCAGGAGAGGAAGGGGATGGTGTTTGCCAGCTCTCACAGTCCCGGTGCCAGGCAGAGCGGCCCTGGGGGCTAGGAGGATGGGGCAATCCCCTCTCAAATTCTTTGATAATAAGTTTCCCCAGATCTTTTAAATAGCTGTCTTTTCTGTACAGAGATTGTGAGGGGAAGGCAATGATAATTGCTTGTCCAGACTGTGTGAATTGTCTTGATGTAATTTAAAAAACCTAAACCCCACTATGTAGTCTGTTTGCTTGCCACTTTATTCCTTTAATGACTGCTGGGGTCACATGAAAGAGTTTAAAATAATACAGGTGAAATAGCTCTACCTCTTATAGGGAGAGGAGGCCATAATGAGATACAGTAAGAAAGAGAGCAAAGACAGTATTTGATCCACATGTCGAGGAAGATTTTTTTTTAAACATAACATCTTTCACACTTCAGAAAGCTCTGGAGATTCAAACACAAGACAAAGGGAAGAAGATGGTCTTAGGCTGAATTAGAGAGTGAAGCTGTTGGTTCAGGAGCTGAAAGAGAGTGAGGCAGCACAATATTGATCATGTTTGGCAGTGAGTGATACCAAATACCTGGAGGTTAGTAATATGCAGGAGGACAGACCCGAAGGACAGCTGGCCTGAACCATAATGTGATACTTGACACTAATTGACTGGAACGCCTACTATGGAAAAAAAAATGGTGTAGGTATATCCTGCAAGTCTTAGGAGCTTGATGGTAGTGGTAGCACAAGAAAATACATGGCCTCTGCATGTGACTGCTTTGGCTGTGCAGTTAAATCAGGGCTATGTTGTACACATGTTTCCAAAAGTAAAACTGATGTGCATAACCTGGAAGAAGAGTCCAACTTAAAGAAAAGCTCTTAAACTCCTTGAGTAATTGAATTTGGTTTCAGAGCATGACTACTACTAAATTAGTTTTATCCTCTAAGTACTTTTAAACCTGATAAACAGTACTGTTGAAAATCATCACAAATTTGTGGAAATAGTTTTACAGACTTAACTCCAGCATTTTGAAGGTTATGGGGGTCCTGGTGTGTACCTGTGTTCAACTCTCCAGTCTTTGGACAGGTCTTTGAAAATCACCCAATCTTTTGTTGTTTTTGCACATCAGCTGATCCAAAATCAAGTGGATACTCCTAAGCACCTGAAGATTCAGATATATAGTGTGTTAAGGAACCTTAACTGGGTAGTACAGCCAGGATCCATCTGAGTAAATATTGGCTTCTATGTTCTCCATGTCTCCACCTGAACTGCATCACCTAGACACCCACTGGAGTCAGCAGAGTGGCCTAGGCAGGTTTAATATGCAGTTTGTCTCTTTTTACAATGGTGTTTAAATAGGCAGCATCACTTACTCCCTACAAGTCCCTATCTTTATTGACTCTCAAGAGAAACTGAGATGCAAGAATGTTCTGTGGGCATACCAAGTTCAAGGATTTTGACAAACATTAGTAAATTTGGCTATCAATAACTGTCTATGGGCAAGCTACTAGCTCTTACCAGTTGGAAAGTAATGTGACCAGCTTTTTTATCTAGTGCTTAAAGTTGGTCTATATTGTCTTTCACTGAATTTTGACCTACTGCCTCTTCTTTGGGTCATTACCTCTTACTGTAGTAACTTGGACAGGTACTACAGTTCAGCAGACCAGAGGTAATTTGTTCCACCTCTGTTGTTTGCTTATTCTCTAACCCAGGCAGTGATTCTGAGAAGTCCAACCTTCATCTGCAACAGCCATTTGAACATGCAGTAATTTTTTGCCATACCTACGGACAGAAATTATTTACTCTGCATTCAGAAAATTAGGCAAAATCTGCAAGGAACACTTTTATAAACAGGCTTGCACTCATTTTTCCTTTTTTTGTATCTCATCATTGCAAGCCTATTATCAATTGTACAACATAACATAAAAGACCCATTTAAAAATCCACTTCTAGCACAGGTTTTGATTGATTGAACTGCCATGTGAAGCCCTAAGGGATGGCTTGGCCAGAGACAAATACATATATTTGAAAAAAACATGCCATTCCTGACCTTGCAAGACTGGGAGCTTGAAAATCTACTCGAATAATGAGTTGATAATTCATTCCTGATGAAAGTATGCCTTTGACTTGTTCTTCCACACTGTAGATCAGCAGAAGGAGGTTAGGAAGAGATTTTGTGGCATCGATAAACCAAGGATCAGTCAGCAGCAACAGCCATGTGGCATAACACATTTTGTAATCTGTGTGTGGTCTAAGGCAGACCACTAAATACAAAGATAACAAGTAAATGTGGTTTCAGCACTGGCTGTACCAAGTTCCTCACATACATACATTTGCAGTCTGCCGCACTGACCCACCAGGAGCAAAATAAGACAGTATTTACAATACACTATCCATACAGTGCTGTCTTTACATTCTGTTTGCATGGGACCTCATGTCTGTCATGTAGCATACCGGTCCATGCCAAGTTAGGCACCACAGTCATGCAGTCTGCCAGTCCAGAGGGGGAGAATGTGCAGGTATGTCTCACCTTCTCCACTGTCAAGCGCTGGAGCAGAGACCACCATGAAACAGCTCAAGAAGATGTCCTGCTCACACAGTTATGTTCAACTGGCTGGAGGAAATAAAAAGTGATGCTTTGTTAACATTCCAGAAAATAGACCAGAGTTGAGCACTTGAAACAGGAGGCATGACCTTGCCTCTGAATCAGGAGATCTCTGATTTGAGGGGAGTCTTTCTGTGGCAAAGCACTTGTTTGCATGCTAGATGGTCCCACTGCCCTCCCACTGCCCCTTTCACACTGTGGCTTTACCAGAGGTGGGAATGAGTCAGAAAGGTCATGAATGGCCCATTATCTTCTCCATCTGCACCAGCATGGCACAGGGCAAGTTAGAAAATGTATAGGTACACTGGTCGTTTCTGTTAGCATATAGCACTAATTTGTGTTCCCAAAACCTTTTTTACTCATCTGTTATACACATCCCATGTTGACAACAGGGATTATTTTCATAAAAAGGAAAAAAATAAAACCAACCTGCTTTTAAACAGGGCTAGAAAGTGGTAAGGGATGAGTTCTTGGTGTTGCTCCAAGCATGCTGCCTCGCAGGTCTGTGTCTGGGTTGCATGTTCCCTCTCAGAGAGAGAATGTATGTGAAAAGTCAGGAGCAAAACTGTAAAGGCTTCATGAAACTAGAGGTGCAAACATCTGCTTAAAGGTTCACAAGCAACCTAGAAGTGAGCCTCAGTCATTTAAAATTCCTGTAGCTGCCAACTCTTGTGGATTTGCAGTGTATTTTTCTGAAAGCCCCTGATGCTGACATAGGTCATGTTTGGCAATTAAAACACCTCATTTTTGCTTTAAGATAGTTCCATTCTAAACTTTAGTGTGGAGCTGAGACTCTTCTGCCTCTCTGGAAATCTTAACAGAACCAGATGTGTTTCTGGAAGGTTTGTTTTACTCAAACACAAGTTGTTAGGCTTTGTCGAAGAAGTCCCAAGGTGGAAGTCTAAGCTCCCTCCATTCAGAATGTCACAACAAATTATTTAACAGCTTTTGCTGCCTTTAGTACTTATGCATTTAAATAATAAAAAGCAGATGGCAAATGAAAATAATTTCACTGGCTTTTGCTGTTGTTTTTTTAAATAATCTTGTAGGGTTTTATCACTTCCTTGCTTGTGGAATGTTTGACAAAATTGATACTGGCTTCAGTCTCCAGCCTGAAATTTTTTTTCCATTTATTTTATATCTAACACCTACAATGCAAACAAATGCAAAGAAATCTGATAAAACAGTCTGTGGGATAGATCCAATGATGAGTATGAGCATAGCATCATCAAAAGCAGAGGTCCTAAATTGTATCTTTTGATGAGAGCCAGGCTTCAGAAGTTCATTTAGCTTCACAAAATCTGCCTTTAGGTTTAGTGTTACTATTTTGGGTTTACAGATGGCAAGAGAAGGTACTAAAAGGTTATACAACATCACTACGGTCATTCAGTCTTTCATACAGCTGGGAATTGATGTGGTTTTAAACGTAAAGACATCTGCAGCCATTTCATGGCCCATATTAGCAATGCCTGCACCAGTAAGCAATTTGGTGGATCAGAGCATTTGGTGCTGAGGTCTTTTCCTCTGTGCTGTATGCGGCTGGGGGTGCGTAATTTTGATGAGTTTCCATCTGGTCCCCTGGACCACACATCTCTATCAGTTGTGTTGCCCCAGGATGCCCAAAGAAAGCTCTTCCACAAAGCTTTGCCCCTCCACAGGCTGCTCCAAGGGCTGAACTGAGTTAGTGTGTGCCATGCCAGTGCTGGCAGCAAATCACCTCCCTGCTGTCATCACCCATGTAGAGCTTTGCACATGGAAGCAAACCCTGCTATTGCTGGTGCTCCTGCCTTATTTCACTAAGAAGTTACCCTTTATACAAAAATATCCCACATGGCCTTTGCGCAAACAGCTGGTTGCATCACTTTGGAGGGGATTGGATTTCACTGCGGAAACAAGCCAGGCTGTAAACTGACACAAAGCTCCTCCTTTGCCAGAAATTTAGTTAAAAAAGAATAGAGAAAGTGTCTCCCCAGGGCCTGATGCATCTCTGCTATCTCCCTGTTTATGAGTTGTCCTCAAGTGGGATGCAGCAGGACACAGGATCACGGACAGGACTGCACAGCAGCTTCAATAGCTCAGTCTCACCCAAGGGGCTGTCTGCAGGAGTGCCCCAGAGCTGCCCTGAGGCTGAAAATGTAGCCCCTCTCATGAGGAGAGGGTTGTGCATTACCAGTAGAGCTGTGCAACTTTACTCTGCAGTTCTGGTATTTTCTAGGCAGCAAGACAAATTCTCCATAGAATGAGAAATTTATCAGAATTGATAAGTGTGAGATATGCTGGTCCCTGGGTAAAGAGCTCTCAGCTGAACCATGTCTATATTAACTCTTCTGGAGCATCTTTCTGAACGTTAACTACAGAAGTTCAAAAAACAGGAATCAGATGCAGAAACTGTGTCTTAAAGCTATCAGATCTAGACAAAAAAAAAAAAAAAAGTCTTTTTCATTTGCTTTCTGTCTGGTGTTTGACTCATGAAATTTATTTTTCAAGTTTTTCTGAAAGCACTAGGAACTATGAGCTCTGACTGTGTTCAGGAACTAGGAGTATATGAAAATAGCCAGCAGAAGATGGGAGGTAGAAATAATCAATTTCAGACATCTTTCTGAATAAGAACTGAAACCAAACAGACAATTTTGCAGTTACTGTAGATACACTGTTTTCCTTTGACAACTTCTGATGTCTTCAACCTTTGTTGTTATTTATCTGTTCAGGTCTCAACACAACAGGGTGACAGCATTGTTTTGGGATATTAGATAGCACTCATTAAAGATAAAAATAATATGAGTGAAAACAAAAGGTAAAGGAATTAAATATGCTAATATTGGGTTCCCTTCTTTCTGCATTTTACCCATATTACATAAATCACAGTAATATCCAATTGTAGGCTATAAGTAAATGAAGTTTTTATAGCACACAACCCACCAAAGACAAGTATTAAAGTTTTATCATCCTGGGAGGTGATGATTTACATTTCCCAAGAAATGTGAAACTCTAGTAAGTCCTAAATTATCAGATCTTTAAACTTCAGCACTATGTTTTATGGCGGCTATGAAATGGCATATGGAATGATGGTTTTAATGACATTGTTGCTTTAGTCAAACAAAATTTATTGGGTTCTGTTCAGGAGTAACTTATGAAATTAATGGCCTATGATGGGTACATAAGTTCCAACGTGTCCTGGATAAAAACGTGGATAAAACTGTCCCGGGAACCTTCATAGTTAATCCATGTAGTGTTTCTAGAAACTACATTTCAGGATCAGATACACAGAAAAGTTTCCCAGAGGTCAAAAGTATGCCTGTGCTTCAGATTAGAGGTGCAGGGTTGGAGAAAGAGGCTTCATTGGCAGAGGCATTAAGCATGGTTTTACACATATGAATTACATACGCTAGGTGCAGATTTTGAATATTGAGTGGGGTTGCATCCTTTTTGCTGTTTGCTACAGCTACATTTTTGCACAGAAAAAGTTAATTCCATTTCATGTAATTTTATTATGGATCTTAAAAAAAAATTGTTTGAGTTAGTCAACAACCATTAAGTCTTTCTTTACACTCTGCCTGGCAAGTTACAGCACTGGTGCACTAACTGTGGGAGTGGATGCTCAATAACATCTCAGAATCTTTTAACCATGGTAAAAATGAGTTTTCCTGGCTTCTTCTTAGAAGTGTTGAATATCCAGCAAAAGTTATATTTATTCAGACAATGAATTACTATACCATGCTGACAGGTTGGAAAAAGGCCCTTTCTCCTACATGAAGGTAAAATGTTAGAAAGATGGGGTCACACTGCGTGTTTCCTCCTGTTTGGCCCAGCTTTGTGTATTTATAGGGCTGAATGTACTCACTCAACTGACAAAAGAATAAAATTGTTGAGAGCTGGAGCAATCTCACTGATCAGAGATGAAATGGGGAGACTGAAATTTCTAACTAGCCTTTCAAACATATGTGGCAGCTGAGGACATGCTGCTCCTCTTATTATTTTCTTTTAGCTGTCTGCCTTGTGAAGGCTTCAATTATCAAGTTGGTTGATTCTTCAGTAATTAATACTTTGAAGTCCTTTATATATCTCAGCAGACATCACGACTCAGAAAACAACCCTCTCTTTTGAATGGATCATTTAGATGAAGCAGTTCCATCAATCATTTGATGAGCCTTTGAAACATATCCTGATTTTCCTAACCATTCTTCTTATTTGGACTTCTGAACATGATTACATGATGAGAAAGGAGGATGGATGAGCAGTTGAAGGGCAGCACAGAGGTCAGATGGGTCAGATTTCATTGAATCATAGAATCATAGAATACTTTGGGTTGGAAGGGACCCCAAACCCCCTGCAATAAGCAGGGACATCTTCAACAGCATCACATTGCTCAGAGCCCTGTC
>VZTL01089070.1:0-21605 GCA_013400535.1 Scopus umbretta
ATAAAATTAATTAAAAAACAAAAAAGAGTATTGAAGTTTACACCCACCATAAGTAGGATCCAAGACATAAGGAACACGAACAATCCCATCTCTGGACTGAGGCCAATTGCAGTGACGACAGCTGATGGCACTGCGACTCCTTCGTGGAACTATGTCGCCTTCTTGTAAGTACTGAGAGCTGTCTGTGTAAGAGAGAAAGGGTGGAAGTATCTGAGCCATAGATTGCTGTACGCTTGCTAACCACACTTGGAAAAGTGTCACTCTCTACTCATCCTCCTTTTCTATTTCTCTAAGTGTCTGCTCGTGGTTAGCATGAGAAATGGAATATTGGGCTAGATGGACATTATCTGCTTCCCTACCTTTGCTGCTTTGTCCTTAGCTAAAAGGAGAAGTTGGAAGCTCCAACTCTATTGGATGGAGTTGAGGAAAGACAGGGAATGATTGAAAGCAGTTGCAATAGTGAGAGGGGTGCTGTACTTTGGTACTATTTTGTCATCTATCATGTGACACTGAATGAATGGCATCAACTATCTGCCCAGTAACGGTGCTGGGCAAAGGCAGGAGGTGCCAACAAGGAAACCCAAGAGGGCAAGCAAACCAAAAAGAAAAGTGATTGTTGTCTAGAGAAAACTGTAGAAATGTGTGGTGCCCATTTCTACAGGCCGTAGTAAAGCTTCTTGAATGACTGCTGAAGGGGAAAATGTGAGAAAGACAAACTGATAGAACAGACAATGTTTGCAAGACCCAAGGAACAGGAAGTCTGGAGCAGGGCGTATGGAACTGACCATAGCCTATATAGGAGTCTGTATTACAAAGCCATATGATGAAGAAAAATAAAGTTAAGTAAAAAGCAACCAAATAGCCAAGTTCTCTTCTTATGTCCAAAGAACAAGAAAGATGTTGAGAGCTAAAGCTGAAGAAGCTGCATAGTTCAGAAGCTGCCTGGATAGTTCAGTTGCCTCCATACCTGGTGTCATCTTCAGTATTGACACTATAGATTTCAGATGCCATGGGGCTTCAGCAGACCACACAGTAGTCCCAGTGGCCTGTCTCTGGGCATCTCTTACATGATGGTGTGTAATATGGGAAAAATATTTGCACAGATTGTGGTAAGACATTGCACCTCCCACATCAACCCCAAAAAGCAACAGAGAGACCCATTATAAGCAGGGCTTTGGTGGCATTACCTTTGTTAACTTTCAGAATTCTGTTAAAAATAACCTCATCCTCAGAGTCACTCTCCGTAGGCGATGGAGATTCTGCACAGAAATACAGGAGTATCACTTTCTCATTCCCAGGGAAAATACGAATCCTGATTTTTAACCTGATGAGTTTCCAGGAGCTCACTTAGATCAGGTCCTGATTACAGTGATGCATGTAAAACTTACAGAGCTTATTTAGGGACTGGCATAGTGTTCAGTCATGTAGATACTTGCTCAGTGACACAATCTTTTGAACCTCCCAGCTGTGGTTATTTTGGCATTAATCCAGCCCCAAGAGACATTCTCTTTCAATATTTCCCTCTCTCCCTTTCCACCCCACCCCCAGCCATCACATTTTAAGGCCTGGACCTTTGGCTTTTGTAAGTCTGTATTGTCCTCCTCAAGTGGCCAGCTGGCTGTATGGCTCCCTCTGTGCACTCAGACAGCAGTTTTCCTTCTGCATGCATAGTTCACACTCAAACCCCCAACATAAGACACCAGGAGCAAAAAAGGATGGAAAGCAGTCCTGCTGCTTGTTGCTGGACATGCTGACCTCTTGAAAAACCCTTTGAAACCAATGAAATCAGAACTGCGTTCCTATTCCATGGGTTGGACAATGTCTCCAACTAAGCCCAGCATCAGGGACTCCTAGGCCTTAAAAGCAGAATCAGCCAACCCCAAGCATTATGCAGTAAGCCTTGACATCAATAAAAAGCATAAGCACATGGCCTCTGCACTTTCTGTAACCTTTGGAATTTACTTAAGTAAGGACATTATCTAAGCAGAGCTATTTTTAGCAAAAGTAACAGCTGAGGTTTTTTGTCAGGCCAAGCAATTGGCCAAAATCAAGAGACACTGCTTTCCATGAAATATTATGGTGAGTGCATTAATTTAAAATTTCTTCCTTAAGATTAATTGTGTCAAGCATGTGTTATTTTCTGGAGTAACTGGGTAGCTAACAATCAGCATATCCCATCAAATACTTGAATTTACATACATACCATATGTATCCTCTTGTGTCGTAACCTGCAAGAATGGTGCATTAGTATTACCTCAGACTTTATATTATAACATAAATATTAAATAATATAACACGCAAAGTATCAAAGTGTCCAGGCTACCAGCAAAAGTATCTTTCACCAGTGCAGTCTTGAGGTTTTAGATACTATGCCATGTGTAAAGAAGTACCATGGTCTGGTAGATATTCTTCTTTGACACCTTGGCAAATATAGATATCATAAAGGGAATCAACACAGGACACAAATGCAATTTAAAGGGTGGAGTAAGTTTCAGATCTTCCAGCTTTATTTATATCCCTGATAGTAGGAGTGCAAGGTTGAGGAAATAGCCAATGAAGTCCTCCCAGTATCACCTCACAACACAGCGGTGAAAGGCCGTGGTACATACTGCTTATAGGGAACTGTGGGGCTGGTACCCAGCTGTGGGATTCATGTCTGCAGCAAAAGAGGTTGCCATACTTCCCTTGCCTTGTATAAATAAAAAGCGAGTTTCAATTTTCTCTATGACCCCAAAGAAAGCAAAAGCTTCCTGGGATGTGGGCTATATCTGGGTATTGTGGAGCAGTAAACGGAATAGGTATGGAAACTTCTCACTGTTAAACTATTGATTTGAGAAGAATTTCCTGCAGAGATGGCGATACAGGTGGAGTACATGAGTCTTGACCTTACTTTCCACAATGCTGAAGCCCAAAGTGATCAAAAGAGCTGATTTAGCTGTCCTTACCTCAGTAGGTTCTGTTGCTGCAAAAAGCAAGGAAGAAAAAAATAAGCAAAAGAGGCAAATTAGATTCTAAATGCAACTTCACAGTGTTCAATAGCACAGGCCTCCTCAGCCACAGGAATACCTTTGCCTGGAGGGGAACAGGGTGCACTAACCGATGTACAGGCACAGAAATTAAATAGATGTTTAGACAAACAGCTATGAAAATTCCTAGTAGATCATACTGAGGGACAGAATCCTGGTCATTTACCATCTAAGAATCAGCAAAGCATTTTATCGGCTTCAGTGTGGAAAATGACAAAGGAAACTAGGGACAAAAATATGCTTTGTCCCTAGATGTCACTGCAACAGGTGCAGGCTAACCAGCTCAACAATCCTCTCTGGTTTCACAGTGTCAAAGAGTAAAGTTATAAAATGGGACGAAGGCTATAATTTAGCATGGGGCAAATAATCTCAGCTTCAGCATGTACCTGACAGCAGCTTGGGACCATTCTGAGTCCTAAGATGTCTTTCTAGTGTGACTTGTTTTGATTTCTACCAAAAGTCAGTTTCTAGATACAAACATGGAAGTGAAAATCTGATCTGATATATAAATTTCTGAGCAGAAACGTCATTGTTATAATATCATAGAAGCTTAGAAATTGCAAGGACCTCCAGAGGTCATCCAGTTTGTCTGCTTTCCCTAGGGCAGAAACAGTTTTATCTATGTTATTCCAGACCACGGTTTGTTTGACCTGTTCTTAAGTATGATGGATATGCCGCAAGCCTTTCTGGCAATCTCTTTCAGATTGCCAATAACTGCATTCTTCCTTGTCAAAATATAAAGCCATTATTTTTTTTCTATCCAACACTGACACAGAAAACACTTATGCAAATAGTTCTTATTTCTAAGCCTATCCATGTTCCTTATCTTTTTGACCATGTTTTTTCAATAGATGCACCAAACTCTCTCACACCTTGCAGCACCTTTCCCTTTTCACAGTGCTTATTGCCCAAATGTACTGAGGGGAATTCCTCCTATTCAGAATCTGTCCAGAATATGCAACAGAATTGCTTTTATTGAGCCAAAAAGGCTTCATTCTCTCTTTCCAGACTGTTACTTGGGTTGTACGGCAATGGAAGTCCACTGTAATGATGGCGGTTTATTACAGAAAAGTTCAGGCAGTTCCTACCAGCTGCATCAGAGAGATCCACAGCATCTAAAAAATTCTGCAGGGAAGCACATTTTTGAGATGGGTTGACTGGATTCAGAATTCATGCACCCAAGAGGCACTAGATTAATTGACTAGTCAAAATCAGTGGAAATTAGGCTCCAGATTCCTAGGCACATAAGGTCTGCAACCCCTTTTTAAAACCCAAATGAGACATCACAGAAGGCATCTGCAATGTCTTTGATCAAATTAACATCTGGTGTGATACAGCATTCAAAATGATACAGTTCACATTTCCTCTGCACTGTAAATACTGAAAGATGTCTCAAAAGGCACAAAAAACAGTAACAATGGTAAATTAAAACTCATTGTATGCATTTGTCCCAGTAACGCTGCAACTTTGAGAACCAGCAACTGACTACTTTGAACTCAAGCAAGCATATCCCTTGGCCAGCTCCAAATATATAAGCAGTAACTTTACAACATCCCTTTGTTTCCATGCCATAAATGACAGCTCAAAAGAAGAATTGGTCAGTTTTCATTAGCCACTTACTTGCTCTATGTCAAGCAAATTTTTCCAAGGCCTCTTCCTCTCACAACATATGACCCCTGACCTGGTAGTTTCTTGCTGTATTTGAAGTCTACCTACAGATTTATTTCCATTGACCTTCTCTGGAGGTCTGCAATGACGTTATTTTATTTTGTGGATTGACAAAAGCTGTTCTGATAAGCCTGTACTATTTGTTTTCTATCCCAGCACAAAACAGTTTTCTCTGATGCCTGACATCCCTTTCTCTTACTGGTGCACCAAGGCCGGCAAGGAGGCAAATGAGTAGCAATTTTTGTAACACTCAACTGATGGAAAGGTATCAAAATGTCTTATTAAAATTTTATTTTCAAGCCTGTGAAAGCACATCTAAATTAACCTAACAAACCATACCCCAAAAGTATGTATAAGGCACATCTGTGTGAATACACATCTGCGCTCAGCCCAATAACAAATTAGGAAACATGGCCCTATTCAAAAGGCCTGAGAGTCAGTGTTTTCACATGCTCTAAAAGACAAGTCGCTCACACTCCAACAAAGCATGTGATACACAGTCAAGAATTAACAGTTGTCTTTAAAATACAGTATAAATCCTACTTACTTGTTGTGCTGTTTCCATAGCTCTCCTGCAAAACCAACAGGTAAAAGGCATTATTCTTCCATAGCTCATAAATGCAGCAACAATAGCATCAAAATCAGGCCAAAGGGAGGAACCAAATTATTAGATTGGCTTTATATATTATTATATTACTAATATTTTTCTTGCAGGCAATTTATCAAAATGCGTCTCCACAGCTTCACTCCAGAAAGAACAGGTCAATTAGAAGACAGTGGAAGGTTGCATGGAACTGTTCTCACCTGAATAGGGAAGCCCAGGGCAGCATGAAGCAGAAATGCAGTGAAGACTAGGAACATCTTCAGATTCATTCTCCAGTCCTGAGAGACCACCAGTGCGTGTCCTTATCTCTGCCGGTTCAGGAGCGCTGCCGCTAGATATACCAGCAGAGCCTGCTCTGCCAGGGCTGAAAAAAACTGCACCAGCCAATGGGGATGCTAGCAGGAAAGAAACTTCTTTTGCAGCCTGAACAGCCAGTTTAGCCTCTGGGCACCCCCTGGTGCTGTGCTATTGCTGTCACTGTGATCTATAGCATCCCTTGTCTTCACACTGTCATTCATGCCGCTCTCTAGAGCAGGATCAGCCTCATGCTTGTGCTGCCCTGCACTTCCTCTGTTTCTTGGAGGATCTTTCCTTACGTGTTCAGTTTGACTGATATCACCTAGGAAGCCCTTGTTCCTGGATAACTTTAGAGAGTACTGTATTGTTAGGAATGCAGAGGGTAGGTGTCTTTTTTCTTTACGTTACAGAAAGCACAGGTGGCCATGACAATATTTTGTTGCTTTGGAACATACAACACATCCCTACTCAGTGATGTCGTGTCTGTGTCTTCCCTGAGAAGATATCCTTCATCTTCACAGCTTATGGTTCTATAAGTAGAATATTTGTTTCCTCCTCTGTGTTTCCTGATGTTTCATAACATCAGGAACATTTCCTGTGTTCCATAATTTCTGGCAGTCTGACAGTTGTAGGTGCCCTCACAAGCTTTGTGACCAGCAGTCAGGGAAGGGAAAAAAGACAGCAGCAGCATAAGCAGCACTTACTCATTTTGAGAATGATTAACAGATCTGCTGCTTGCTGGAGTGCACTTGTCCAGAAGTGGATGTAGGAAGCACTGAGCAGACCTAGCAAGAAATACTTGTAGGAGGTAAACCAGCAAGTACTGAGCATCTTGTCACAGCAACTTCTTGTTGCAGCCTCTTCTCACAGCAAAGCTCTGCTTGGTGAAGCCTTTGCTGAAGGTGCTGTAGCTAGGGAATTGTCTGGTCTCTGCTAGACTTGTTTTGTGTCAGAGAACATTTTCAATGCATGGAGAAGGAAACTGAATTATAGAATGTACAGATTCTGTCTCTAGACCATGACAGTGTACAGGTACCCTCAGAGTAAGTTTTAAACCCAATCACACTATTATTCTTTCTTTCTGTATTGAATAAGATGTTCTAGAAGTTACCCATGTTGGTGAATGAATCAAGAAGCAGCAAAGGGCTTTCCACCTATTTGTCTGCAAATCATACCCAGTCAAGTCTATGGGCTGCACAGAAATGTAATCTGAATCGCATTGATGGGGATAACTCTTCATTTTAGCGGAGGAAAGTTCAGTCACACCTTGCTGCCTCTTTCAGGAAAAGACTGGACTGACGAAGTCCAGGGATAAACTTTCCTTACCTCCACAAGGAGGCAGCATAGGGGAATATTGCTTTTCCCTTTCTGTCCCTGCACTCTGGTTGAAGTAAGGTATGCCCTAGGCACCAGATAGCAAAAAACAGAGTGGCACATGGTCCTTGTGACCGTGAAAGAACAAAGATTAAGCAGGCATTGCCAGCATGCTAATCCTGCTGACACAGACAGTTTGTGTGTCCTCCGTGTGCATAAATGTTCACACTAAGCAATGCTAAGTGCCTTTCTTCATACTTGTGTTTCATAGGGATGAAAATCTTCCTTGTGCTGAAGCAAAATTGTGCAACTCTGGTCTGCAGTCCTAGAATGGTTCTCTAGGTTTCTCACTCAATACACGGACAAAACAAATGTCCATGATGCTGGATGCCTTGGTATGCCAAAAGCATACCAAAAAGACACTGCAGAATGGGGCTTGCATATAATCTGCTTCCATTAGAGTTTAGGGGAAAAAGGAAAGGTCAGACCAAAACCAGTCCAGGAGCTATGGGAGGGATCAGAGATAGTGAGGGAATAAAACAAAGTTAAAAAGCAAGCAAGTTAGGAAGGTTGCTAACCTTAGCATCTTTGTAGCATGTTATTGGGAAAATACTACAGCCTCCCAAGTGACTGATTAAATGCCTGTGTTCAGGAAAGAGTGAAGGAACTGGGCTGGCAAAAAAGATGCTGCACATTTTATGCTGGACATGCTAATATGCTGACATATTAAGCAGTTCATCAGGCAGATTGCTGCATGCCACCTTTTCCATATGCTAACACTAGTGACAATGGGGGAGATTGCAGTTACGATCTGATCAAGAATGTGGCTGTAAATACTACAGCTGGCAAAGTACGTACAACAGAGTGAGGGGAACTGCCTGCTGACACACCTGCTGCCCGTCTTGAAGATACTGTCAGCTTTGGTTTGTGCCTGATATTTAGATTCAATATTTGGTTGTTTTCCTAAGTGTAGTATTCATGGGAGAGGAATTGTCAGCAGTTCTGTTTTCACTAATCAAAAAATTATGTAATGTTTTGAGATATTGCAAAAAATAGGACATGGTTTTACCAGATGCAGTAAAGCTGGTACCTCTAGCAGAAAAAGTGCCACAGAAATTGTCTTGAACCTTTAGGAACCAAACCAGAGCTTAGCAAAGGGAAGATGTCTTTGCACGTATAGAAGAAAAGAGTGTGGGAAATTTTGTCAGACTTGAGTTGTCCTGTCTGTGTATCACAGTTTCTGGTGGACAGTAGGGACCACACAGATTTTGCAGATGTAAACAATGATTGGCAGGTGTCCAAAACCAACAACAAAATGTCAAGACAGTCTGCAAGAAGTCTGTCAGCAAAAAGAGCACTTCTCCTGAAAGACCACTACAAAACTTGGAGTTATGCCCGAAGACATACGCTGATTTGCAGGGACCTGTATGCATAACCAAGAAAACAGACATACCAATGAAAAAATGTATTTTCTCTTCTGGGATTTCACTGTAAAATATACATAGCCAAAATCAAAACAGCAGATGTATAAAAGTTACAACACTTCTGTAGTCATCTTTCAGATTTTGCTAAGTCATGCATCATTTAGTCATATGTGTTATACAATTATTATTCTCTTTGGAGTGTTTCATTGTAAGCAGCTCCCAAAATATAATGTAAACCATCAAGACCTAGTTACAAGAAAGAAATAAAGTGTCTGTAACATGGCTAACTACTAACCTCTATAACTACTAGCTATTAACTGCTGTGTAGTAAAATGCAGGAAAAAATAACTGCAGGAAATAAGAGACACATTTATGTTGAACAGCTTATGGAATTTATGTGGTAGCTACCATACCTAATTCGTGATAAGATATTAACAAATCTTAAAGGTTTAAAGTTATCTGGCTTTACCAAAACCAACCACTGAAGCAATGGTATGGTCCACAATGCATAACTGAAATTGCTGTGGATTGGCATCACGTAAACAAACACCACACAATTACATTTACAGTCTGGGGTTAATGACAAGTCTGAAACGGGAATATATTATTTTAGACAGAACTGCTCAATATTGTTTCTGAGGAGTGTCTGCTTTGTGGGGCATTTTGGTATTTTGGCTCACTTTTATTTGGAAGATGAAGTCTGGTTTCAGCTCAGCTCTGGGCTCATTCATTCTGAACCCCAGTCCTCTGTCCAGGAAATCTGCTCCTATGCACTGCTTCCAGCTCAGTGCTTTTTAGTCTCCCTCTCACTAATTCCAGGTGTTGTAACACTCTTATGACACAGAGTTCGCTTCCTTTTCTGTGGTGTCTTTATTATCAGATACTTTTCAGATATAAATCAGTCCTCACACAAGCTTTTTCTATGCTGGCTTAAAGGACTTTCAGCCCTTTAGTCTTATAATTCAACTCTTCTTGAATCTACAGTCACATTTTAATTCCCTCCAAATTGCCCATACCATTTTGGTAATGCAGTGATTAGGAGCAGATAATTTCAGTTGAATTCATGTCAGCCACTTTGCTGGTTGAGACTATTATTGAAGTGCTGGCAGCCTCTGAGGGTTTCATAGGTAACCAGCATACACTTCAAGTCCCTGTACAGAAGACAGACATGTGTCATA
Source organism: Scopus umbretta (assembly GCA_013400535.1). Lineage (NCBI taxonomy): Eukaryota > Metazoa > Chordata > Aves > Pelecaniformes > Scopidae > Scopus > Scopus umbretta. The sequence goes on from VZTL01089070.1 coordinate 9,512, forward strand.
AAAGACAAGTCTAGATAAGGCAAAAGGCAGTTAGAAGCTGTTTTCCCACACCTGAGAGCATCCTTGTTGAATCAATAGATTTACGTATCCTTCATGTCCCTCTCCACATTTCTTTGGGTCCTACCTCCCAGAGAAGACCTGGAGTTGCTCAACATGATTCCTATTCTGCTTTCTGTTGTGCTTCCAGTTTCTGAGGGGCTCCTGAGGGATTCCCATGTCCCTGCTAAGACCATCTGTAGCAATGAATCTGCATGGTCTGCAGATTCCTTAGCAGAGCACTTACACATCCTCCATGATATTAATGACTAGTTCCAGCTGTAGTCCTAGGCCTGGCAGTGTTTCTGTGAGAGAACTCAAATCTAAATGGTGAACATTGGCTTGTTATTGATTAGTCACTTTTCTATTCAAAGAGCCAAATGTAGAAACATTGATCTCCAGTCTGTTATCAGAATCAGAGGGGCAATGAAGAAAAAGATTTTTTTGTGTGATGGATTGTTCTTTACAAAAGAAAAATATGCAGTTAGCAAAGAAATAAAAGCTCCCACTGAAGAAATAAATTGGAAGAGTCAAAACATTTTAACTTCTAAAATAAATGTGGAAACAAAATTGATTTTAATTTAAAAATCAGATTTCAATGTCAAATTTAAAGAAACATAATTTAGCAATTAAACTAGCATTTGTAATGAGGTATGATCCAATGATTATTTGGGCTGAGGGAGGGGAATGGAGGTGATGAAACTGGAACTTTAATTTGGACAACTCTAGTAATGAACTTCTGATTGTCTTGAAAAAAACAAATTCCTTTCTTTTATCAGGAGAAGCCATCTGATTTGTCTGCTGCCCTTAGGTGAAGAATGGATGGATCAAAGGTTTTACATGATGTTTCCAGCCTGCAGAACAATGTTATGCTGATTGCAAAGGAATCCATGTGATGGGGTAAGGTGCGAGCTGTTGGAGCGGTGCCTGGGGTTATCTTTGGTCTCTCTGCCCTCTGAAGGGAGACATGCCATCACACGGTGCTGCCCCAGATGCACACGTATAGCACTGGGCGGGGGTCTCCTGTCTGCATCTCCTTGTGACAGATTGTGCAACACCAGCCACCTCCTCTGCTTGGTTTCATCTTCTGTGAGAAAGGGTCTCATCTTACCAATGGATAGCTTTTGGTCACATTAACTGTGCCATGCAAGTTACCTTTGTGAATACTTGTTTGGCAATTTAACTAATTTATTTCAATGGGAGTCTTGATAAGATGTTTTCAGTCTTACTGTGTTTTTCTGAATGTCAGTTCCCTGAGCATGAGCCTCACCATGAATTACACCCATTTACCAGGTTAGTGTATGACTTTTCTTCCTCTTCTGGGAGGATAATTTGTAGATCCTCTCATGCCTCCTGGGCAGGTGAGTTTGGACACCTTCCCCTGCTACTTCTGATCTTATCTGGATCCACAGAAAAGTACTTTAGGAAAAGTTAAAGCATAGCCCTTGCAGCCCCTGTCTTGTTTTAAGAGAGCTGCTACCCAGGTAGACTGTAGCGACTAAATATTGACATTGGAAAGATTGCCTGATAATAAACTTTGAACTATTAAATCACAAAGAATCTGCTGCTTGTTCCCGGAGTGTTTTGCCTCCAAAGAAGAAACCATTGATCTTTGACATCTTTGACCACCATAACCAATGCCGTGTGGGTTCCTGGACACTGCAAAACAGCCAGCAAGATTGTGTTGCTCATTGTCTGTTGTGAGCATGTTAGCCAAACCCGGTGGGTCTCAGACAGCCAGACTGGGGGGCATGGTCTGGCCCAGGGGCCTGGGGTCCAGACTGGACCAAAAGGGCCTGTCACCCTATCGGGTCTGACAGAGGCACTGCAGCAGAGCTGGGGACAACAGGGTGAGTGACTGGACCAGCAGGTCTGCTGCAAGGGAGTCGAGGAGCACTACCAGAGCTGCAGTGGGTAGGGAAAGAAGGGTGGGAGGCCGAAGGCTTCCCTGCCCCATGCTGGCAGAGAGTCACTGGGGTGGTTTGCACAGCACAGCCTCAGCCTGGGGTAACCACCCCTGTCACCTCTCATGGCTGTGGTTTAGCTTTTACAAGGAAATAATTCACATTTTAAAATCTACCACTACATCTCAAAATTTAACTGTGTCATCTGTCACAGGAAAGCCCCCCTTCCTTCTCTTGCAGTTTCTGAGGGCTGCCTGTTCCACAAGGAGCGGAAGATTGCCTCTTTCTTTGTGCCGTGCTAGGGCTCCTGCCATCAGCACATACAAATGTGCCATAAATCATTATGGATTTACCCTTCCAGCACTCCCATCCGGAAAGGAAATAAGAGTTTTTCCCCATTACACAGCAGGAGGAACTGAATGTGTACACACCCTCATGCACCCCTCTCCCCCTCCCACTATTGATTTGCTCCAGGTCACCTGGGAATTGCAGGATTTTCCACCATGGGGACTGGAAGGATCCCAGTGAAGGTGGGTGCCAGTCTGGTGCCTTCGCCATTCCCTTGAGGAAGAGGGAACCTAACAGGGAACAGAGGATGGTTACCACCTGAACCATGACTGATCTATCTGTGATGCTTCCCAGTGGAGAAGTGGCTACATTAACCTCAGCTTACAGCTGTGATTACATTCATGAAAAAGCTTTCAAGGAGTCTTCTCTTTCACTCATTTGCAGTGACTCTACCATTAATTATAGAACATATTAAAGGTACATTGCCACATGACCCGTGATTACCATTTTTCAAGCACTTGCTAGTGTTCTCTCTGTTGCTGGATGAACTCATCCCTCTTCTTAGACAACTTGCAGTTGAAATAAATTAAAGAGGCTGCCTTAAGATCTGCTGCTGAAGAGAAAAGCCTAGCTATGTTTTCATATTTAAGTTACTTTAGATTTATGTAGTTAGCTGATAGAAGCATGCATGGTCAAACTTTAAGCTGAGGGCTTTCAAGTCTAGCCTTTTGGCTTCAGATTCATTTTTGCTGTAGTTTCAGTTCTCAGTGGATTCAGCTTTGGCTCTCAGTTCACAGACTTGTATGCAGGAAAACCATTTATTTGTACTGGAAGATTTGAACTGCAGTTCTGGTTTCTTACAAGAAAGAAGTTGTGGTTCTGCAAATGATATGGTATGAGTTCAGCAAAAAATCAAGGTCAAGGCACTCTGAGAAAGCTCCTACTCAGAGGTCTGCTCCCATCATTTACATATGTATCTGCCTTCTATCTCTGATAAGGAATGTCATAAACAGGATCTGTGAAGATATTTATATTCTTCCTTTAAATAAGTAAATTCTTGTAGGAAATTGAAGAAGTGGGTGATGTGGAATATTCAAAGTGGTTGGTTTCTGCAAAGGAGGAGAGGGTGGAGTATTTATCACTTTCTTTATTCTGATAAACTGTTCTGATCTAGAAGAGAGAGAAGCCCATGTGTTACTCATTTTGGACCATCATAAAAAGGAGAAGAGAATGCAGAGTTTGTCTCTCCAAGAATTTATGAGGGCCATAGATGCAGGCTCTGTGGCCTGCCATTAGATGAATTATGGCTCTACCCTGAGACCATTGTAATTCTGGTATCTTGAGGTCTGACAAAGCAGCAAGCACCAAGGTGCTGGTTTATGCGATGACATAACTAAAACAAAAACTTAAATGCAAATAGAAAAAAAAAAATCATGTATCAAATGATCAAGTCAACCTTTTTACCCAATTAACCAGGAAAACTTTGTCATTTTTTGCCTAATCATGCAACTAACTGAGCAGCACTCTTGATTACCTACTGGTCCTCACAGGAGCAGGACCACATGCATCTCTGCTGATGGGTGTACTTGATTAAAGCACTCACAGGCTGAAACTAATGGGGATGCTTTCCTGTCAGTGAAGGCAGTTGGTCTAAATTATGAGCTGTTATGAGACAATGATATCTTTTCCACACTCCAGTGTATGGTTGCTGTACCAGATGGTTTGACTGCTATCCTAGGGTGATTTAGAGTAACCTTTCATTAAGCAGTATTTTCAGTTAAATTCCTCACGCTCTGCTGCTTACACATACATCTTTGCTATCAAGCAGCTAGGGGTAACAAACCAAACCTAGGAAAAGGGAAGCAGTGGTGGTTCTCCAGAGTGATAGACAGGCATTGTCACACTTGTAGTGTGTTTCCCCTCAGATCATGTCAGAATGGGTCATTCCCCCCAGGCAACTCTCCTGTCCCAGCCCAGGTTCCTGCTGGTGGTCAAGGGGCTCCCTCACCTCTCTCCAGGGCTTCTTCTGCCCTATGCCATTGAAGCTGCCAAGGACTTGCAGTTCTTCTTCCTGGTGGCAGGAACCACAGCTGGGAATGAAGGTCTGAGTACGTTTGAAGTACATACGTTGGTTGTGTGTACCTCTGTTAAGTAAAACTGGGGAGACAGGGGAAACACCAGGCTGATCCTTATACCAAATAACTGTCTGGGTTTGCTGCCTTCCACTCACGTCTAAATGTGCTCACCTGGCCAGGTCTGGAGGGGAGTGACAGAAAAGCTGGGGAGATAGTGGAGCACTACCATCCCTTTACCTTCAGCTTGGGAGCAGCTGCTTCTCATCTGCCTTCCTTGCCCCTCACCTTTCCTTATGTTGCAGGGCATGAAGAAGGAGGCCTACTCCTAACTGAGGTCTGGGCTCTACACCCTGTCCTACCCATCGACAGTGCTACTGGGCAGAGGCAGTGGCGACAGGCTTTCATGTGCTGGTAATGCAGCATGAGAAAGGGCTGGCAATAATTTCTGCCTGGTAGCTGTAGCTTCATTTAGCCTCATGATCACTCTAGTAGCTGAATTACTGATTTGGCCAAAGAAGATCATTGCTATGTTTGGAAGTGATCCTGTTCTGTGGCAACAGAGGCAAAAGGTTTTCCTCCTTTCTCATCACATGCCAGAGATCTGGTCTGGAAGAGCAAGCCACAAATTTTGCAGCTTTGGGTGAAGAGAGTCCATTTGAGCTTCTTCTCACCTAGTAGACTACTTGGGCATTGCTGCTGAGTACAGCATTATAAAGTGTGTGTGTGGCACCACACTTTGCAGAGACTGGTGTCTTTTTGCCTTGTCTTTGTCTCTGCCTGAGACATGAGAAGAAAGGGGTTTGGAGCTTTCTCCCAGGGTCCATTAGCATGGCCCAGAAGGCACAATTCCACTGTGGCTGGAACAACCATACCAAGATTTTCAGGTTGTTTAGACTATCTACATTGTTGTTTTAAATAAAGATGTAGCCTCTGAATCTAATCAAAGTGTGGTTTCTGTGCCATGTCATTTCCATGTCCTGATCTGTGCAGAGCTAGCCAAACTGGGAAAAGAAGTTGTAGGCAGCCGTCTCTCCTGCACACCTTGTCATGCAACTGTTGAAGATTACACAACTGTTCCTGTTCTAGAGACAGGAGCTGACCTTTCCCTCCTACTGTCTAGTAAAAAGTGTGTCTCAACTTTGAACAGGAGTTTTGACACAAGATTAATGTATTTTGCCACAATTTAGGTGAAATGCGAAATTTAAACTTTGTTGGAACAAAATGGTTTTCTCTCCTAAATCATAGCTTTGGTGTGATTTCATCTCAATCACACATTTTTGCCTGGTAATGCTGTGAAACATCTTCAGTAGAATTGGTACTTCAAAGGACTTAGGCTGTACAGATAGCAAGAAGAGCCTGGCACTTACCACGAAGATGCAGACTGCTGGTGATATGATATGCATATGTCATGCTGGGGACAGTGAAGATGTACAAGCTTGAGTGATAAGGGCTTTTGATATGTAACTGGTGGTGTGACAGAAGATGTTGGATGGTGAAGGCAACTTGGATGGGAAAATCATGAGGTTTAATATGATTATGTTAGACTTAAGCTCCTATGAAGTCTCTTGGGAGAAGACATCAGTGTCAACCTGAGATTTCGCATTGTAAGAAGCCAGATCAGTCAGATGTTGGTATGAGCTGTGTAAACTATTTAAGAAATATGACAGTGGGAATGTATCAGGAAAAGATCAGGTGGAGATATGGTATAGAGCTATAAGAATCTTCTATTCTCTCAAAAGATAATGGATTCTCATATGGTGAGAGCAAGAGAAGACGACCTACCAAATGACCCAATAGAAGAAGTAAGAGGAGAAAGAGGAGGGAAAGGTTTATGGAAGTAGAGCAAGGACATAACTGAGTTTCAAAAGTCGTGAATGTGTTCAGGAAAAAAGGACAGAGTGAGCTGACTAGTGTAAACACAGCAGTGGAGTAGAGACTGTGGAAACCGGAGTGGAAACAACTGAGTCAAGTAAGGGAATTTGCAGTAAGGGGTTTACTCTTCACAACTGTGTCAGATTTCCTCCTACTTTACCCAGGAACGAGCCTCTGACCTGCTTTGCAGTTTTGCAGCTGGGAGACAATTTACTCGGGAGTTTTGAGAGGGGTTAGGGAACAGATGAGGACACAGGTCTTCAAGTCAGCAAGCTCACTGGAGACAGAACCTCAGTCCTCTCTGAAGCATTATTTGGGCAATTGTGAAAATGAAGGAAACAATTCCCTAGAGCTACTGAAATGGGCACACATAGGAGGCCTCCTTTCAAATTTGGATGTAACATTTTCAGTCTCATATAGAGGAAGGTTCTGCCATCGCTACTTTGGAGATTGAAAGTTGTGTACAAAGCTAGTACAGCCCTCTGAGGCAATCCCAGGCAGTGCCCCTGTGCTTTCCATCACAGAAGTGCCTAAATCCTGAAGGTGGTGGCTATCTCAAGATCATTTAGATTAGGCCTGACTGCAAAGCTGTCAGTAATGGTGCTGGCTGGTGTGTGAAGTGTGAAAGACCTATTGTTCTATTTCACACTGGACAGAATTGATTCTGAGTAGCAACTACCTGTCAAACTTGACCTGGACGAGGTCAGATTTCACTATGATCTCAATCTGAAAAGCTAAAAATAGTGTATATTTCTGCAGACAGCAAAACCTTTTCCCGGTCTCAACTATTTCAAAGGAAGGCACGGAGGTCAGGTGGGTCACAGCAGTGGAGCAGTAAGAATATCATAAACATGGACCCATGTCACTCTGCACTTAACTCATTGTCAATAAACTCGATGGAAAGCATCTATCCTGGCAGCTGGAGGCTGTTTTCTGAAAAGGCTGGTTTTGTACAGGGTGTTTGTAAGGTCTCTGCCTCTTGACTGGAATGGCTGGGTACAGGATCATATGCACCAACTCTTTTCATCAGAATGCTGGCTGAAATTTGTATAATACCAGTGTTATGGGAAGTGTTCTAAACCCAGATGAAATCTTGTGGGTCACAAGCAATAGCTAGAAGTGAATGTGCACTGAAAAGTAATTTTTCAACTCCAGAACTAGAATCCGTGCATCTTTCTTATCTGTAATGATTTCCTCTGCTCTTTTCTCTGTCTCTATGTCAAGAAACAGGATCAAGCAATGTTGTCTTAGGGAAAACTGTTCCTGTAGTGTTCTTGCTATTAATAACAGTACAAAAATCACTGCAAAAAGTGATTCACCATTTGGCACTAAGAATTACCACTGCTGAGGTACTTGCTGATGGAGGTACCTAGGAAAAGACCCCAAGAAACACAAGGAGCAACTAGGCTGAGCAGTCTATTCACTGTGATTTCCCACCTGTGCCTCTTTGACAGAGGGAGGAAGTACATGAAAACTCTGACCGAGACTCAAAGGAAAGGTGGAAAGAAAGAACAGGAGGCTAACAGCTGCTGCCAAACTGCTGCTTCACATGAGTCAGTGACTCAAAATAATGTTTCCAAAAAAGAAGCTGATTCTCGGGGGTTTACCTAAAAGATGTAGGAAACAAAAATTGTACAGCATGTGATGTCTGCTTGAATAGACACCCAGGGTTGGACTGCAGGCCTCTCTGACCCTGTGTCCTCTCTCTGACAGGGGCCAGAACAGGCTGCCTGGGAAAGCACATAAGAACAGGGCAAACATATACGATGCTTCGCCTTTGTTTTGAACTTGGGTCCTGCTTGAATCTTCCCTGTAGTTCTTATACTGGAACTGGGAAGTTGATGATTCCTAGCCAGTTTCCCCATTACATTCAGGATTTCAGAGACCTCTTTCTTCTCCCCTTGCAGTATCTCTTTTCCGGCTGACGAGTTGTAGCTTGCTCATTCGTTTCTTAGGCAGAATCATCCTTTCTGATCCATCTATGAACTTTTTTTCAATTTGGTGACATCCTTTTTTAGACTGTAGCAAGAACTGCACATAATGTTTGAGGGAAAGGCAATCTGCTCCCAAAACAGAATTAACTCACACAAAAGCAGATGCTGCTTTGGCCGTTATGTTGCTAGTTTGCTTCTTGCATGGCAGTGAGAAACATGACTGCCTTTATTTGTGAGTCTTCCCTTTCTTTCTCTGAAAGTTTCTTCTGCAGTGACAGTGGTATCTGTGGTCTGAGAGACAGTGGGATGAGGAATGCAGCAAGGTGGAAGACAGAGCCTCCAAGCCCTGCTGCAAATCCAGAAGGACTGCTTGCTTCCTTGGTCTCTCTCCCACAATGCTACCCCTAAAGACCTGTTGTACGTTATTTTTTTCAGAATGCTTAATACTACACGTTGCTATCCATGCTCCAGCATGGCTCCCATGGAATTTTGCTGCAGACATGAGCAATCAGCTCTTGTGTAAATCACATCACAAGGTATCAGGTTGGGTGTCCACCAAATGAGAAAGAAACATGTAATTATTGTGTATATTTCCAGCTGCTTAAACCGTAAGGTCAGCCAGAAATCTGCAATCTTATTTTTCTTTATCTATTCTTTCACTGGAGGGGAACACACATAAAAACAGCTGCTTTCAGTATATAACCCTAACTCACTCCCCAAAAGACTGCATCTTGTCAGCAAACTATTCGGCATACATTTGTAAACAAAATGTTATGTCATCCTAGACTTAAAGGTTTAAAGACAAGGCTGACATGGAGGTGGGTAGAACTAAGGCTTTATAGGCAACCATAATTCTTTAATTTCCTGGCTTTTCAGCCTTTGCAGCTAGAGATACAATTTTAGCTAAAAGTATCAGATCCCAATGTTTTTCTCTGCAAAATGTCTTTTACAGCATTGGCATTGTAAATAATTGAAACTCTAGCATGTTGACCAGCTCTTAAAAGAAACTGTAAGAAAAAACATTGTCACCTCTAGGAGGCAGCATTTTATTGCAAATACACAATGTATAATTGTGTCTGACACTTCAGAAGTTCTGGTTTTGAAGCTTCTCAAATGTCCTGTGATTATAAAAAAATTCTAGTAGAAAAGAAATAAACATACACTTGTAGTGTGCAAAATTAAGCTCTGCTTCTCCAGCCAGCAAGAGCCGATTCTCAGATGAAATGGAGATAGTCAGGCACAGAATGTGCTCTTTTCCTGGGTTTTCAATAGGAAATTAGCAGAGTTTGATGGAAAAGCAGAATATCTGGGTTGTTCATCTGCTCTCAGCAACACACCCTCCCCCATTTAGGAAAACATTTGCTCATTTGCTTAACTTCACCTGCTAATTGGGAACGTACTTAACCTTGTGCCTGCCACTTTACTGAACAGCGCTTTCCTTTCAATTGCATTTGCAGTGATTTGTCTTTCTTTCACTCAGGTCTGTCCCGGAGCTGACATTTTCTTTCCAAGTCTCCATTACTGAGGTGCTAAGACCTCACACAAAAGCAGTTCACCTGGTGAAGCACAGACATTGTTTTTCTGCTGGGCTTTGTCGTGTGAGGTGACTTTCTAAAGCACAGCTGCCTTTCTCTTTGCAGATGACCCTTTGGTTCTCTCAGAGGAATTGTGATTTTTTGAAAAACTGCCTCACACATTAATGCTCTTTTAATATCCAGAGCAGGCCCTATGTAAACACAAAACAACAGAGGGCACCACACTGGTGGTGTCATTGGTGGTTAAACATCAGTTTAACTTGTAACTGAATGAAAATAGATCCCACGAAAACAAGCTGCACAACACTAGTCTTGGTTTCAAAACTACCTACGATAGACAACACTCCACAACCCCTCAGAAATTGCTCCCACTGAAATTATGCCCATTGTTGGAAATCTGCAACATGTTTCTACTCTGATTTTGTCTGGCATCGGCTTCTGGCTGTTAGCTCCTGGTAATGCATTGTTTGCTTGACAGAAGAGAACTTCTATTATCAAAGATTTATTCCCCAGCTGGGCACTTAAGGATTTTGACCGAGTCACATCTCAGCCTTTTCATCGATAAACAGACTGACCTCCTTGAGTCACATTCCAATCCACTGCCTTCCAGCTCTTTATTCATTCATGTGGCTCTTTCCTGAACTCCCTCTAATTTGCCCAGTGAGTTGGTGCTATGCCCAGAAGAGCTGGGTGCAGCATTGTTCTTCTACAGCAGTCACACCAATGCCCAATCCACATGTTGCAGACTGTTCCTGTTCTTGCCCAGTGTTTTTCCTCTTACCCTCCTGTGGATCAAGCTACCTTTCCTGACTACTTTTGCTTTTTGGGTCCTTCTCCCTGCTTCCTAGTGTTAAGCCTCCCACCCTCTGGGAGTATTCACCCAATGTTGGTGCAAGGGATGCAAGAGCTGTGCTACAGCCAGATTTTCAGTGGTTGCTGGTGATAAGGGGTACATGGCAGCCTCCTGATATAGGTAGACAGACAGATTGTTTTTCCATAGATCTCCTGAATCCCACAGATCTTCATCTTGGGACAGTGCAGTGTCCTAGTACAGAATCATTTACCGTGAGCCCTACACTGCACGCATGCAACTAGATGTACCCTTCTGCGTGCTAAATCCTTATCATCATTCTGAGGGCAGCAGAGAGGCAAGAGACTACACACACAGCTGGCAGGTATTCCTGTAAGTCTGGAGATTTCAGGACCTCTATATCCATCAACACCAGCTGAGGCACCACAGCTTGAAGCTCATTTTCTTGAGGCTGATCACTGTATTTCTCCCTTTTAGAAAATGATTCTTTGTTCTTCTCTTGATTACTTTATTTACTTGATTTATACCTACAGGTCTGTTTCAGTGACAGTGATGGAGGGGCCAAGCCCACATTCCTCTTGCAAATCTTCCTTCTTTTTTGTTTTTTTTGCATATAAAAAACATAGAGACAACTGTCTTAATAGAACTGCAAAAGATTATTTCAGTGGTCTGTAATACTTCACCGTCTGGTGGAGGGATACTTCACCACTTGGAGAAAGACAAAGTCCCTTTCTTAAAGCATTTACAACCTGAGGCAACAGCATACAAAATCATAAGGGGGTAGATGTAGTCATTGTAAGCACAAGCCTTTTACCTTCATTTTTGTTTTCACCATGTTTAATTTTCTTGTTAAAGAAATGCATGACAGCCATATGTGCTCTTCTGTCATTAAATGGCTGTTTCAGTGCCCAAAGTTGTGTGGTGTAAACAACTTGATATGATCTAGCAAGCCATTTTAGACCATTATCATGTTCAAACTGTCCCATTTCAGTCCTGTTTCTGTAGCGCAGAATCTCAGAACCTCATAACAAGTCAATACAAGTGAAAACATGAGCTTACACCTTCAGGCTAAATCTGACTGTTACAAGGATTTCCCTGCAAAAAACCTCTCTTTCCCATTCCCATCTGTTAACTCACACTTCTGCCTGGTGAAATGCCTCAGTGAGGATCAGAGTATCTCTGACAAATACCAGCCCCTGATGGAGTGGGCTGAATCAGGGAAAGTTGTCTGCAAACATCTTTCATTCACATGTGTGTTGACTTTTCCTTGTGATAGTGAGGGATTCTGGAACTTTAATTTGTGTCTTCTGATGCCAGAATAAAAGTTGCAGATCCCTGACCTGCTTATTCGAGTGGTTGGCAATTGCATTAAAGGGCTTTTTTCTGCTAAGGCATAAACTACAGCCAAGCAATACAAATGCTCTTGTAATTCTCCATGTGATCTGTACTACCAATTCTTCATTCAGAGAAAGCCTCTTTCATACAGCCAATGGACAGAAAGGCCCAAAATATCAGTGGCAAAGCTCACAGCAGGAACAGAGAATCTATAAGTATCAAAGGTTGTCCAGTGCCTTATATTTTGTCATCACAGAATGAACTGTCTGAAGTATCAGGAGCTGAAAACTGTATATATGCTTTT
>VZTL01089109.1:0-11083 GCA_013400535.1 Scopus umbretta
GAGCTGTCTGCATTTGTTGGCAGTATTTTTTTTTTACCTTGATGTAGAATAGGATGTTCAGAACAATATTATGGAGACTGTTCGAATTTCTACCTAAGAATGAGAGAGAAGATATTCCTTTTGTACAACAACATTTCTGTAAATTTTGTTTAGCTTGCGTGGGATACAGTTAATTACAGTAATTTATCAAACTGGCACAAGGTAGTATTCACACACAAAGTTTTTCCTGCAGTCAGAATCCTTAGTTTTATATGAGACTGGTTTGTGCTAATTGAATTTTCACTTGGGTAGATAAAATCTTTAACAACTCTGGAATAACTAAGTGCTCTTTGTTCAATGATGTGGATCAGAATGATTTACAGCACCTTTCACATAATCATGCTAATTTTGCTTTCATATGATTAATTAAAACAATATGTTCTTTCTTGGTAAAATAGAATTAGTGCACCCAAGGAGACAGGTTTTATTGCAAACTTCTTTCTCTAGTAATAAAAGCAATTTTCACACACCATCTTTTTGGCAAAGCTAAGTAAACACACTTAAGTGGGCAAGAAAACTGCAGCTGGGGTCAGATCCCTTCATGGTGCACCACCAACAGGTTTAGCAGATTGCACCAAAGATGATTTAGCCCCAGTGCTGTGAAGCAGAGCATAGCCAGCATGAAGCTGGCCTGGACATCCCAAAAGCAAAAGTCCCTTCCCACTGCCATAGTCTCCTATAAACTCATATTTGAGTTCTAGAGGGAACAAACTTTCAAAAACAAGCAAGCGAGCACATCTCACACACGTATGGCTTTTTCAGGAGTTTTGGCAAGCAAGTGGTTAAAGACCAAGGCATGTGCAAGCCTGCACCATCTGTAAGTACATTAGCAGTCACATTGGTTTTGGTGGAACAGCCAACAAGCTTTATGGAAAACACATTTATTTTGTTGTGTTAGGCAGTGCCTTCTCAGGAACGGGTCAGAGACCATGAAGTAAAACATCTTTTGTGTGATTAAAGGACCATCACTACACTCTCTGCTGCAACTACCTCCACATCTCAGCTTGCTTTCTCCAGCAGACAGAAGAGAGTATGATTATTTTAAAAATTCCTACTGCTACAAATAACTCATTGTGCACACAGTTGTCTCCAGGGCAGGGGATGAGCAAAACAGCAAACTGCATGTGACAGGTCACTTAATGCATTTCATAGCAGTGCTTTGGGCTGTAGTCAAGCTATCTACTATCAGACTCTAATTTAGGTGTCACAACTACTTCTCTTCAGTGGCTGATGAGCTAGTTGTTGTCTAGGTGCCCTGGCCAGTTCTGGGTCTTAACCTCTCCGTGCTCTCCAGAGCTCATGCAATGCAGCAGCTAAAGGAAGCTGTTGTGCCTAGTACATTTATGGCCTGTCGACGCTGTTGTGCTGCGGGCAGAATAAAAACCCCACCTAGAAAAGCATGGAGAGAAGAGGCTAATGGGCTGCTTCTAGCTAAGAGTGGTCTGCACACTGCCAGGGGTCAGACAGCGTGGTCAGTCTGTCTGTCCATCCTCTCGCTGTCTCCACCACAGTCCCACTGGAACCAGAGCAGGCTGTGTGCTACACACCACTGCCACCAGTGGTTGGCATTTTCTGCTTCTGTAAAATTAATTTGATGACTGAATTAAACTAATAATTGCCTCATTTCTAAATATGGTCTCCGGGTGCACTTGACTTAGAACGTGCTTCTCTTGGGAGGTACCAGGGAGATCTAGCTGTATTACTTATGGAATCTGAGCTAATTTAATTAACTTTTGATAGAAAGTGCTCAATTTTGCAGATGGTAGCTGTCTGTTTCTTCTGTAGCCAGGGCCACACACAATTGCTGATATCTTTTCACTTTCCCCTGTGATGTAACAGATGATAAAGGGCCCAATTAATAGAGTCACCTTGAAAGGGAGACTTTCTGTTAATGGGAGAACCAAAAGTGATTCACCATTTGGGAGAACTCTGGTTTCCTTATTTCTGTCCTATCAACCACTCACCCACTCACAATATGCCTCTTGAAAACAACTTAATGCTGAGGGAGTCCATATGTCCACAATTTCAGAGTCTTTCAAAGCAAGGTGACGATTACAAGCATAATTACAAGTGACATCCTGAAATTGGGCCATTCTCCTATTTCATTTGAGCATGACCCCTGACTACCAGCCCTCCAAGCAGGAACAGGGCATCCGAATCCTGCCGCAAAAGCCTGGGAACTTTAGTGCTGACAATGCAGAAATAGTACGAGAGTATATAATAAGTAACTGTTTCAAAAGTAAGCCTGTGCTGTTCAGACAATTAAATTTGATTTTCATCTCCCCCCCCAGCCAAGGGAAGAGTTACAGACCTCCACCCAGGAGCATCACACTTGCTTCCTTGCACTGCCACTGACGTCCAGAGTAGCTCCGACACCATTCCTAGGGCTTCTAGCAAGCTCCCTAGGGAAGGCTGCTCCTCTTCTCTCTCTGCCTTAAATTTCCTACAGAAAAGGGCACATATTTTTGTTTCTTTCCGTCTGTCTTGCCTACCCACGTAATTTTTTCCTGCAGGCCAAACCACTGCTCACTGTAAGTACATACAGAAAAATAAACGGGGGCTCTGATTTCACCTGGGGTGAGAAACCAGCATGACACAAGCAAAATGAAATTGAGCCAGTCAGCATTTAATGTTTAGTGCCTTGCCAGCGTGCTGAAGTGAGGTGGAGAGTATCATCTCATTCCCACAGCTCACAAGAAATTCTGATGGGCACTTCAGTCTCTAAAGAATGAAACACAACAGTAAAGATGCATCTCAGAACTTGGGATTCACTCTCAAGGGCCAAGAGTTTGAGTCTTCTGAACCATGCCTGGTTTTAAATGGCACAGAGAATAAGTAGAATCAGCTCGGGTGCTCTCTCTAGGAAAGATGTACCAGATCTAGGTCATCTTCTGTCAGTGACAGAGAGGAAACCTAACCAGAGAAAATTAGCCAGAGGAAAAGAAAGTGAAGGTGAAGTAGTTGTGCAAAAAATGAAGCAGGAAAAAAAAAAGGAAAAAAAAAAAAAAAAGGTCTCCAGAGCTTTGATTCATCCTAGAGACGAAGGAAGAGGTGGATTCCAGTGCCACTGCGAGATGCTGAGTGGTTTTAACCCCACCCCAAATGTGGGTCATTTTCTATTACAACTGATAAGACTATCATCCCCATTTAAATCTATTCTGCAGGTACCGAACCAAGATTTGTAAGGCTTTATCCCTCAAACTCTCCCAAAGCACCAAATGGGGGAGTAGAAGCAAAGGGAATGGTACGCACAGCACCATGCAAAGTCTGGTCTTGGAAACTCAGAAGGAGACCTTTCCTGAAGCACTGGGTGAAGTCTGCTGTGGTCCTCAGACCAGGGCTGCCAGGGACCACATGCACATCAGCAGAGGGAGTTTAGGCTATCTCCATGGGTTCTGGTGCTTCACAGCAGAGTATCTCAGCATGAAACCCTGGCAGTAACAGACGATTTCCGGACATAGTGCTTTCCTATTTATTACAGAGTCTTAAGACAAGTGTTCATTCCAGACATTCATTTTTATTATGAGACTCGGGACCAGAAAATCCAAAACCAGAAGAATGAACGCACACACCCAGCAACATCCACGCACATCGATAGGCAGCCTGGCATCTCGTGACTCCCATTGGGACGTAGAGGATGGCTCGAAAGAGAAAAGCTCGATTCGGCAGCACTGACATTATAAGGCCTCTAGTACAATATTAAATTAGAGGTTTGGTACTCCCTCTAGGACCACATACTGTTATTTGTAATACAGTTGAGCTGCACTTAAAATGAGGACTTGTGAAAGGAATAGACTACCATAAAAAGAATTAATTTTCTGTACTCCAGATCAGAGCTGCAGCACTCCAGTGAGTCCTTTGGAAATGAATAAACGAAAAGCAATAAACCTATTAGAAGAATAAACTTTTACTGCACCAAAAGGGTGAAATAGTGACCTGTCACATGAATGGCTCAGTTAAATGAATACATTTGCTGTCTCGCAAATCAAAGCACATTTCCTAGGGAAATGGATCTTTTTTGAACAAATGCTTCTTTTAGGATTGGGCATGTTGGGACTGCAGCTTGACTTTACAACATGGCTACACATTAAGCAGAGTTTTACTAGAGCAAAGAAGTTATGAATGTAGTTAGTCAGCAAAAAAATAAAAGAGGATGATCAGAATAGTTAGGCATTACAGGCCAAGAGGGACTATTCTGCATGCAAAACCCTCTGGAGCTGCAGCTTTCGGTCTGTGGCAGAGTGATCATGGCTGGCACCCAGTGCTTTGGGTGGAGGCCCAGTCCCCATTTAAGGCAAGTGCCCCATTTCCCAGTGACTCTGTTGCTCTCGTCTACTCTTTGCCGGCAACAGCTATAGAGTTTGCACCTATGGTAGGTTGCAGCAAGGGCACAACCAGTTTACTTAAACCTCTGTTCCCCAAGTTGCATAGCAGGGACTGACCGCTTTCATGTTCTGCCATGGTGACCTAAATTAGGTTACACAGGTCCTGTGTATCAGCTGTTCCTTTATTCAGTATTCCCACTACTCCAAAAGTACATGTACTTAGATAAAAGTCCTAGGGTTTGATGACAAAAAAAAACCATTTGGCTTTCCTCCCAGCCTGATGCAGACAGCCGAGATATTCATGATCCACCTATGCAGATGAAGGTAGGAGGCTCATGCCTTTGAAAACAAACAAATCGGACATTTCTAGGAGCTGCAGTCTTCAGAAAGTCATCAGGCAAGGACTCAAAATTAAAAAGGCAGAACCAGCAATGGTTACATGTACCCAAAATGCCCCTGTAATGGTGAGAGGGAAATCCATCTCACCCACAGCCCCCACAAAAATTCATCCAGTCCTTCCATTCTTCCATAACAACAAGGTTTTATTTACTGAAACAAGATGTAACCAGATTTTAATGAGCTCTTGCTGCTTTTTAATCTATCACTCAGGAAGCTGCTCTTGCAGGGAGTACCTGACACTGAGTGAGAGACAGCAGTGCCTGGCAAAACCTAACTTGCCTATTTTCATGGAGGATGCGTTGGAGCATTCATCAGGCATGTGGTTCACGCAGCCCAGCCAGACACTGCTCTCTGGCATGCTTGGCAGCCATCACAGTACTGTCTCTCACTCTAAGAGAGTGGGTTTTTTTTCTTTTCTCAGTACCCAGACAAAGGAGAAGCCCAAGGAGACGGTCATCCTTCGTCTTCACACCTCTTTTGCACTTCATAGCTGCGGCATTGCTGAGCTCTACAAAGTCTCCATCATTTTCCTTGCTCCGAATGTGGTAAGGCACAACATTTTTTATTCCACCTTTAATAACATGGAAACTGGCATTTAATTTTTAATGTTAGCTTAAAACCCAGGTGGTTGCTAGGCTTTACACATCAGCAAAATCAATCTCCTTTTGGGACATTTAGAGAGTTCAGGAGTCCAACACTACCGCCTGTAACTAATCCCTTCCTCCCCCTCTTCCCTCCTCTCTCAAACACCCCTTCACTTTTGCAGGACTGAAGGCAGGGGTAAGGTCAGACGACCGGCAGGGCTCCTGCTATATTGCAGGGGCCATAAACCAACAGGAATTAAAGCAGGATGTATATGCCAGGTTACCAAGCCCATTTCCCAGCCAACGCAGTTTAGTGGTCTATACATTCCCTTGTGTTTTATCTACAGCTCTTGAATAGAGCTTGCTACTATTCATTTCTGGTCACTAGGACTTCGCAGCTCTTAGGATGACCTGCAGGCTGGCTTGATCCTACCTGCAAAGACTGTCTCATCTAAGGAAAAAAAAATTCAGTGTATAAAGGAATAGATAAGAACATATGCCTGCAGAGATGAGTCTGAGGTTTTAGGCTTTCGTGCACTACCAGCAAGTTCATTGCACCTGTGAGATGTGTCCATACCACCAGTGTTTTAAAACCAACATTAGAGAACAGACTGCTTTTTCTTCTCTTTGGCTTTTCTAAAGGGAAAGATCAAGAGGCTGGAATGGAAGAGGGTGGAAAAAAAGCCACAAATAGGACTGGTTCCAAGAATATCAGCTACTTGTCAGCTCTGCAAAATAGCTGTTAATTTATAGAGGAGAAGTGTGCAGGTTCTTTCAGAGCCATACGTCAAAGCATTCTCACTATGATACCTGGCTTTATTTGGCCTTCATATTACGGACCAAATTGGATTTCTCTGGTTCTGGATAAACCACACAAGGGTGATGTACACTGTGATTTATTGCTGTAAGTGCTTAAAATGCCTCCCACTAAATTTGTTGTGACCTTATCACACTATTAAAACCTGAAGTAAATAAGTGCACTGAGTAAAGGTTAACAACACACCAAATAAAACAAACAGCAAACAGTGGGGATAGGACCTACTCACTCACATCGCTGGCATGCTCCAGGGAATTAAATTGCTGCACCTTCTGGCAGCACCAGGGAAGAGCCCAGAGGACGCAAAGCCATACAGAGACGGCAGAGGTAAGGAATGGGGTTTAACTCCACAGACCAGCCCCCAACCCTGCAGCCCACTGAGCGCAACAGCTTTGCTCGTGCTTTGCAAGGACATGTTTCCACCTCCAGAAGCCCCTGGATTAGGCCCCATAAAGAACAGCATCCCTCTACGTCCAGCCCAAGCTGGGTGAAGAAGACAGCAGCATGGAGGTTCACAGGGCTCTCTCGGCACAGGGAGCCTGGATCTAGGATCAAAGCACAAAAACCACTGAAGAGGACCCTTTACAAAAGCATTAAGGATTACACATACTGCTAGGAGGAAAGAAACAAGCCACCTTCAAAATGGGCCAGAAAGGGACTGTGCAATTTATTTCCTTGCATTAGCCAGATCCCCTTTCCTGAGGGGGGAGGGATGCTCCCCTTCCACCTCATGATACTCAAACCAATAAGCCCAGGCAGATTGGTGAAAACCTGGGTACCACGGAGATCTTTTCCCCTTCTTAAACAAGATCCCCTGAGCTACAGATTCCCCATCTCCACACCCTAACTAGCTAGTTAGACCCAAAGGGCTGAACCACTTACACACCAAAGGCGAGAGGGCAGAGCTGCCCGTTTCTGGAGCAGAGTTAAAGCATCAGATAACAAATCAATAACACATCACAGTTATCACTGTCCCCCTTTTAGAGCACCAGTTAGTACTCCTCTCCAAACAGAGTAGTAACTTCTCAAGCAATAGATCTGCTGCCACAAGAATATCCTTTAAAGAAGCAAACTTTACACCATGGTCTGAAGATGGTCATTAGGGACAACTTTGGCCTGGAATTTTAAACAAAGGCTG
The DNA here is from genome assembly GCA_013400535.1 of Scopus umbretta. Classification (NCBI taxonomy): domain Eukaryota; kingdom Metazoa; phylum Chordata; class Aves; order Pelecaniformes; family Scopidae; genus Scopus; species Scopus umbretta. The sequence continues at coordinate 7,303 of VZTL01089109.1, forward strand.
AGTCTTATCTGTGTATTTTCCCTATAATAATGGATTTATGTTGTTTTTCTAAAAGACCATGCCTATATCATGCCTTCTATTGTCTCTCACAAAGATTTACAAATTATCAAATAACTGAAAAAAGTTTGTACCAGGAAGTAGAGAAGCCCTTGGAGAAACATGAACACGTGAACAAATGCAGACACTGACCCAGAGAAAGAAAATAATCATTTAAACCACTGATTTAAACAGATTCCTTGCTGTTTTGTAGTGGGAGACATTCTCATCTCCAGGTGCACATCGTTACAGTCATAGATAACACCAAAGCTTTGTGCAACTCAGAGCAACAGGAGACACCTTCCCAAAGTCAGAGTTTGCTCAAATGAAATGCAAAATTTAGGGGAGGAGGGGAGTAAAGGGCATCTTTCATTAGAGATCCTCAAAAAAAGTGTTTGAAGTCCTCAAGGCAAAAGAAAAAAAAAAAATTTCTGAATAAAAGCTGAAGTAGGTTTTATTCATTTGGGCTCTGCATTCGGCCCAATTAGAAAAGGTTTTTTGTTCCAAAGTAAATATTCATTTTGCATTTCAGGTAAGTGTGCAGTTCCAAAAGCTTCTCCCCAAATGTTAAACTGAATATAAAATTTAGTACTCCAAACCACATTTTCTTCTGATATCAGAAAGGCAAGTCAGGTCAGTAGAATCTCCTTCCTTCTTATTCCAACAGCAGTTGTGATAGTAAATTCATTATTTTCATAATTGCTCCATTATAATTTAGTAATAGGTTCACATTAATTTCAAAAATCTTACTATGAGGCATTATCCAAACAAAATAAGAAACAATTAAAATTAATCTAAAATCCTACTTACAAGGCATTACCCAAACAAAATAAGTAATATGTAGCATGAAATTTATCTAACATGCTATTAAAAAAAGATGACTTTGAGGCCAAAAGAAAAGTATTTTACTTAAAAGCATACGCTATAATTGACTTTTTCTGTTGTATTTTTGAAATGAGAGCTGACAGCCAGCCCAAGTGCTAAAATAAACAGAGATGCTGGGCAGCCACAGAGGCCTCACCTCCCCAGGATGGTCACCCAACCGAGCCCCCTCCTCTCGCCCAGCCTGTCTCACCCTCCCAAATATTTTCCTCTACGAATTCAGGGGTGTTATTACACCAGTCACTCACTTTTGCCAGGGCAGACAATACTCCTTAGAAAGCTTCTTTGCAGGCTCCTGCTGCCTTCAAGCCTCCAGGTTAAGAAACTTCTGTAGCTGCAGGAAAGCACCATGGCTGGTGTCTCCTCCCTGCCAGCCAACAGGTAACCACAGCCTCACCTGCAGCTTCCCACCCCCGTGGAGCCCCTTACGTCCACACTGCAGGGCAGCTGTGGGGAGAGGCTCTCAGCCCCTTGTCACAAACACTTTTTCACCTGGTTTGACCTGGGTACTACGTACTCAGAACCAGAGTATTTCAAGGAGAAAAAGGCTTTTAAACAACAGGTGCCTCATGCACCTGTCTGCCTTGTCCAGTGTTCATGCACTTCCCTTGCAGAAATCACAGCAGATTACTATTTGTTCCCTAAGGCTTCTGAGATCTTTGTGGCACCATCTACTATCTTGAATCATAAACTGGTTTATTGTTTGCTGCTTCGGGGAGTATGCAGCTAAGTCCTGCATTGGACTGCTCTTGAATGTCCCTCCATTGGGTTGTAGCCACTTTTAAATGAAAACCCTTATAATTTTTTTTTTAAGCATGTGTTGAACTGTTCTTGCTGGAGAGATGTATTCTCTCAACAGCAATGGAACTTGTTGTATTAATGCAAAACAGCCTTCTGTGTAACAAATACATGGTAACCCTAACAAGTTTCTATAGTGTGTCTCAATAAGTAGGTCATTTACAATATTAAGAAAAAAGCTACAGATCAGATTCCCATCTGCCATGCCCCACAAGGGGAACTAACAGCATCATTTTATATGAGCAGCTTGATCTCAGCGTCCAGTTTTACATTTGAAAACGTATGTTCAGAAACATATTAAAGCAAATGCTTAACTCCACCCCTGTCAGTTATCTTCTGTCTCTGCCTTCCTGAAATGAGTCATTAACTGCATTTCATCTGTTCAGTTCCAAAATCCTCAAATTCAGCTGCAGAAATGGAACCCCTTTGATCTTAGATTGCCGCTAATTCATAATTGATAACCCAGTCTGGAAGGAAGGGAAAAGCTTCATCCCCATTAGTCGTTCCACTTAATGTGTTCTGGTGCTTCAATTATGCAAAACCCAACTCTCAGGGTCTGACCGCCTTCCAAAATGTAAGTCAATGGGGGGAAGAGAAAAACCCAGATCGAATTATTCCAGCTGTAAATCTTTGTAATAGCATAGATGTCACGAGAGTGATATCCAACACTGAACATTTCTGTTTGTTTTCTGAGCTGTTGCTTTGTAGAATTCCCAAGGCATCCATTAACAACTTCAGAGAGCTCAGCAGAGAAGGACTCATTCCCCCTCACTTACATTTTTTTGGTCAGGTCATTAGGCTGCTTGCTGTAATGACCCTTTTTGGCCCAAGGCACTAAAAGCCTTGGAGTAATATATGACCTGGTAAGTGAGTAAGCGAGAAGGAATAATTAACAGAAGTCATTTTGCTCTTTATTTTGTTGAAGAGAAACTGTCACTTCTTTCTGAAGATGTTTGAATTATAAATGTTAAGAATATGAGCACCATGAAGAAAACAGTAATGTGCAGACATCACTGGGCCAAAACACATTTTTCTACTGAGAGACTGACAGAAGCAGGACTACGCAGCAGGGAACTCAGCTAAAAAGGCACATATGCCTACATCACCTCATATGAATAACCAGCAATCAAAAATATGTATATGACTGTACCTGTGTTCTGTCACCCAGCAGGGTGTTGGGCTTAAAGAAGAATCATTTGACTTACATTTCTCTTAGACAAAACTGTACAACCACACAGCAAACTCCCAGGAATCAGGGGGAAATTAAAGAAATTAAAGACTGCAATTGCACAGGTGCTGTTCAAATGAGAACTGACTTTAAGCACATGACATCCCACTGAAATCAGGTGGATCACCTGTTTAGTACATTCCGATTCCATAGTTCTCCAGAATTCACCCACATTAACAGAAAAAGAAAAAATGTAGTTTGATTTTCTACTGGCTTGTGTCAAGTGACTGATGGACTTCATGCTCTAGGAAGACATGAACTCCAGTTGAAAGTTTTCCCCAAGTAGGCTCAGGACAAGATCTCTCTTCTGGAGGTTATCACAGCTTTTCTTTTCCAGATGCTTATAGGATCTCTGCTCTACCTGTCACAGAATTTCTATGAACTTCATTCTCTTCCACGCTTGTCCTCATCTGTCAGACTTGGTCAACAGGTCCTGACACTGCTGGGAAGTCTGGGAGATACACAGAGTGCAAAGGCATAGGCTTCCTTTCTGTAGTAAACTATGCTAAAGGAAAACACAAATACTTTGCAACAGAAATTCACATCCTTTCTTTTCTTTTCTCTTATGTACAGTGAGTTTCCCATGGTGACAGAGTAAAGTCAAAGGCTTAGAGCAAATGGAGGAAACATCTTCATGTTGCATTTATTGCCAGAATATGTCAAAGCCATCACATAAACCTCCTTGCATTTTTCTGGTACATTTTAAGGGCTAAGCTATTAACCTCTTACAAGGCTAAATCTATCGAGTTCTCCAGGCTTCCCTTATTCTGTTCTTACTTTCCTGCCAAAACCCTTTCATTACTTGGAAATTGTGGCTGTATTGGGTTTGCATGGCAA
>VZTL01089133.1:0-10330 GCA_013400535.1 Scopus umbretta
TTTTTTTTTTTCTCGCTTAAACAATCATAAAATAATTCCCAGCAAGCCTGCTGAAGAGAAGAAATTAGATAAATGGCCAGAGTTCAGTAAAACCAGCTTTGAAATGTAGTGGGGCTGTGTTATTAGGCAGTGCTCCTGCTTACGGCCAGCATATTTTCTCTTTATTGTAAGGCAGAGTTTAGGCTGCATATATTTCCTATTGAGCCAGACACTGCTCCTCTTCCATTTAACTCTTCTTTATATGACAGCATTTTAGCTGCCAGTAGGTTTTTTATTAAGACATGTTCCTCATGACTTAAAGGATTTGTTTATTCAAGGTTTTTAGAGAGTGTTTCAATTTTTATCTTCCGTGCTTGCAGTGACAGGGATCAAATCTAGGTGAAATTACTCCCTCTGTTGTATAGAGTTGCATCACCTTTTGTGACCCTATATATCTAGTTACCTTACTTATGCATCTTAGATGTTCTTGCCATACCTATCAGAGTACTATTTGCAATGTGATGGATTTGCAGGGCAGTGGTGTCTCAGAGATCCAGTCCTCATCCACAAGAGGGAATCCATGCTAGCAAAGACTAGAAGCACATGAAAAACCATACTGTTTCAGGTTTTTACAATGCGTTCAGTGAAGAATCTTAAAGGGGATAATGATAGTGTTAAATTAAACAGCAAATGAGTGCAGTCTCGAGCCCAGGCTCACAGTAGCCATCAGCACGGCCCTGGTGCAGCTCTGGCCTGTGCCAGCTTGTGTGCTCCAACCCAGGGGCCTGCAAGCTGGAGGAGAGCAGCCCTGGGGCTGCCCCCACTCGGTGGACAGCCACTAGTTTTGGGGAAGAAGCAAGCTCAGCCACAGGCATATGAGCTGCAAGCCATACCATGTCATTCCTCAGCAAGCCAAGAAAATAGTCCCTCATCCGTTTTATTTACTGGTATGAACATCACCTTAGAAACTAAATCAATTTTCTGCAAAGATCCAGCAAAGCCTCTAAGCAATTGCTTCATCCGGATGAGTTCCTAGTCACAGCTTCTGGCAGGACTTTTTTCATGTGCTTACACTGGCCTAAAATCTTTGTTAGATTGAGACCTAAACAAATATTGAGATCAGACCTGGGGATAACCTTTCTATGCAGAAATAACCACCACGGTTTCTTAAAAAAATCAGGTTTTTATTTTTGAACCTGATATAAAAAATATTTCTTATATTCCTTCCCCCAGTTCCTGATATTTTCTTACATGTTTTACCAAAGCAGGCTTCTCCTCTGCTCGGAGTAGCTTTTCAGAAACTTCCATGCTCCATTTTTCTTTTCAGTTCAAAGTTGTGGCTTTATCAAAGCTTGAAGTATCTAGTCAAGATGTACTAACCTCAGGTGCAACCAAGCCTAAATGTACAGTTCCATGATACAGCTGAAAATGTTTTTATTGTACGAAACGTGGAAAGTTTAAACATGACCATTCACAGTCCAAGCAATTGAAACAGCAAACAGATGTCCATGTTTTGAGAACAACACAACTAAAACTAAGGAAGCACCTGGTTCATTTATGACAGGTTAACAGTTTGGGATTCTTCCATCTTGAGACTGCCCAAGTTTTAGCTCATCCCTAAGTGTGTCTTCTAAAATGGGGATTCATTTTCTGTTCCTCAAGTTCAACTAAAGAGTCTTGGATAGGACAAGCCAAAATTGCCATTAGCATTATAGTAAGTCTGGTATAAATGTTAACTTAAAAGTGCGTATTGGTACCTTTACCAATATACTTTATTTGGCTGACTCAGCCTTACCCTGACCTGTGTAGCTCAGTCCAGTGATATTTTACACCATCCACCCCGCCTGGGTTTGTACCCCATCCCTCTCACTTGTGCTGTTGTTCCCCTTCATCCTGTTCAAGTGGCCCTGGGGGGCTCCATGCATCAGAGTTTGTTTCCAGCTATGCTGCTGCACCCTCTGGGATGCTTTCTTCTCTCTGACCCGGTCCATACCACCGCGTCCTCTTTAAACTGTCATTTTAAAGCTTTCCTGTTCACTTTAGCTTCTGATTAATGTTAAGCACCATTTCTGTTCTTTGTATTTCCCCATCATTTGTAGCTAGTCTGCACGAATACTTTTCTGGCACCTTTGCTGCTTTTAAATTCCAACTTTTTCTTCCTTCATCTCTGTCTCTGTCTTTGTACATTATTTTCCTTGTCTAGCAGCACAAGTGCCTTTGTTACCCATTCATTTCTCATCTCTGTCCTACCAATTTCTGTAAAGTATTTTCACATATCACGTACCAGGGTTGTGAAGTAAAAAGAAATTGTGTTCTACATGGAAGGCATTTTCTAAGTGCTGCACTGGTTGCTTCCTGTATTTGATGCTATTTTCTTGCCTTGGAAAACTCTATATCAACAGGGAAAAGCATATCAAGTGGAAAAATAAAAAAGAACAGGCTTTTTGACCAGAAATGATGGAGCACAGTAAAGAGGAAGGCAGAGTAAGTTTAAGTCACTTCAGTAATTGCCATTTCTGGACAGGGTCTGCATGGGGCAAGGAGCTGCTGGGAAGCTTTGACCCAAGTCCTGTTCCTGTTGCTGCAGTCCTCTATAGCAGCATCAGCCATAATTGGACTTCATTGTGCTAGAGAAGTGGCACAAAGCAAAAGATTCAGGAAGCAGAGAATTATTCCCTTGTTAATTGGTCTGTGCTCAAAATTATGACTGTGGTAAAAATCCAAACAGTAGTTGAACACCTCAAATAAACCTTCCAAGAGCCCGAGGTTAGCTTCATGAAGACACTGTGACAAACTCTGCATCCAGTTCCCACACCCAGTTCTGCTGATCAGAAATGACCAGATGCACTGGTAATTATACAAATACATCAGTGATGTTATCAGCACATACCTTTACACATCACTTTAAACTATCTGCCCTCTGGACCAAAAAGAAAAATCCCCAAACAATGTGACGATGGCCCATACTTTCAATAGCATATGTTCCCCTGAGATTTCGCTGACTGCTGACTAAACATTAATTCATTGACGTAAATTGACTTATATCTGTAATGGGCATAGAAATGTCTCAATGAAACTATGACATATCTGGGATTTGTGTGAAAAATTAATGAATTTGAGAAGCTGAGAACTTGACAGCATAAGACCTTCTTTTATACGTGTTCTCTGTGGCTTGGACTCCGTGTTAATCCTCAAAAATCACATCCCAGAAGTCTGCAAAGGTGTTTGTATGAATTTAAGTTATTTCCTTGAACAAATGAGCAACTTCAGGAACTCCGTAATCATTGCTGGTCCTCTTCATGGTACAAAGCAGGAAATTGGAGCACCCTATGCCTTCAAAAGCTGAAGTGAAGAGTTACACAGGGAACATCCATTATTCATAGAACATAAAATAGACGCTACCAGTACAAGAGAAAGCTATTTTCTTTGGCACAGTAAAATAAGGCAGCCTGAAAAACATGCAGCAGTATGCCACTTGGGTAGAGCCCCAAGTTAAACAGGATTCCCCACCTGTCAGGACCCACATTTCACATGCCTGCTGCTGGTGTGAAAGGGGATTTGTTTTCATTAAGGACTTCAAGTGGATTGACCATAGTACGATTTGCTTAATTTTATATTTATATTCTGTAATTACAGAAGTGAAAGAGATGACAGCAGTATACCATAAACCTTTTGTTGGTGTAAATTTCTTCTGGAAAAATGCAGTGTGAAGAAGTAAAACGTCCTTTAAAAATAAAACCTGAGAAAAACAAAATATTAGGTGAGGACAAAGCTTTCAAACAACAGGATCAAGTTACATTTTAAATCAGATCTATCTTGCGCATTCACATGTAGGTGGAAAAGTTTAAATTAATATGTCCTTATGCGCATATGTACTTGACTGTATCTTGGATTTTTGACTAATATCTATCTGAAGATCCTAATGCTGTACACCTAGTATATTGAAATTTGTACTGTAAGCCAATGAAATAAGTTGGGATTCATCTGAACTACCTTCATTAAAAGTCAGACATCTAGTTGAAATTAATCCTTTAGTTTCTTTCCGTAGTCAAGAGGGAAAGAGAGGCTTTGCCAGAGAACAATTCATCTCTCCCATATTCTATGTGCTGTCCCAGAATGGGATGAGCAGCTCTTTGTATATGCCTCTGCATAGACTATGGCTGGATTTAGATGTCTAGCTCACATTAAACCCTGAAACTGTACAGGCTGAAGCTAAATGAGTCGAATCCCTCCCAAAGGCATGAGACACAGAAATAAAAGGTTAGGTAAAGCCCAGTCCAGTTTCTCCGCTGCTTTGCTCAGTGGAAGTAAGCAAGTCATTTCATATATTCATGTTTCTTTTCCTCCTTCCATCCTTCATTTATCTAAACTGTAATCAGCTAATACAACAGTGCCCCTTGCTTCTGTCTGTGTTGTCTGGACACTGTTAAAATAACAGTAATGTCTGGATAGGGCTGGACATCAAGAATACTGTGCTGCCTTAGCCGTTTATATATGCAGCACTTTGCTTATGGTGATTTGCAACATATGCACTTCCCATACCTGTTTCTGTTTCTTCATTTTGGTACAGCTTCTCATGATAAAATGCACTATCTGACTATGCCTGTACAACTCATGAGGAAAGTCAGAAGGAGCTGCACATGCCTCAGTCAGACATAAACTAGATGTTAAAACCTCGATATTTTGTCATAGGTCACAAATATTAAAAAAAAAAAAAAAAGGAAAAAAAAACCAGAAAAATATGGCAATAGGCTTTCACAGCCTCATGCTAGTATTGTCAGCACTACTTTTATCTTGAGTCCTGCTCTTGAGCAACAACAGTTAATGGAAGTCCTCTGTCTCTGTTAGTGGAATTATATGAATAATGCAACATGATATTCATTTGCTTTTTTCATCCCACCATTCTTCCGCTAAGCCAGCTGCCAGCTTTAACTGTCATTTCCAAGGACCTAAAGATCAGGTGGGATTATATACTCAGGCTTTTCTGATTAATAACAGTGTGAATCAATAAGGGGTAAGCCATTTAGCATAATATACCTATGAAATACTAAGTTCCCAAGTTTATAACAGCTCAATTTTTAGTTCCTATTTTTTATGCATCTTGATATAGATGTGCCTGTTAAAGTTGAATAAACTGTCATGGCTAGGAAGTAGATAGGTTTCTTGTATTATGCTGAATACTTTCTTCTTTCTTTGACAAAACACATATATCCTTCAGGAACTGGAAGCTTTTAGATGTGTTATTTACAAGCTTTTTATTTTGCAGGTATGCTGGCAGATTTTTGAATGAAGTTATGAAGAGAGGGATGCATTAACATGGAATTAGGTGCAACACTTTTTTTTTTAGTCAGTGCAATTTCTCTGGATCTTTTCAACACTGGTTTTTACCTCTCAAGTTTCATAATTTAAGGTTAAAAAGAAATCAGAAAGCAGCAACTTTAAAACAGGAAGTACTTCACCACTCAGCAGGTATTTGGGGAGTGGAAATCTGTCTTAGCTTACTCATCTGACTCCCATCCTAGCTCTGCTCTTTCATCTAATCAGCTAAGGAGTGGGAAACTAAAGAAGGGTAAAACAGATCCATTGAGAGGACTTGAAGCAGTTATAGGGAGCTAGATATCCTGAAATCTTTGATGACTAGCATAGAAGTTACCTCTTTCTGCGTCTGAGCTGTCTGGTTTGGCGGTGGCAGTGACAACTCTCCAACCTGTGCAGCAAACACGCTTGAAGTTACTGCTGCAGAGGCAGACACAGTAAGCAAAGATCCCTGCTGCCACAGTCCTCATCAAAGTCTGAGATGGATATAACTTCTTCCCAGAGTTTATGTGATGCCTAAGGGCAAGCGAGCTGCAAGAAAGGCAGGTGCATTTGACAAGACCAAGGACTGGTCAGTTCTGCCATGATACTCTCTTTCCATCTCTTTCTTCCTCTTCTTGCTACTTCACTGCTTAACGTCTTTGTTCTCTGGGGCTCAGTGAATTAATGTACCATCACTAACGGCAATTCAGCCCTCAGATTTCAAAAGTTACGCTACAATTCTATGACTGTACTTATGAAATGGGCAGGAAAAAAAAGCAAAGGTTACTAACTAGAGATCTCGTTAGAAATAGTGTTCCTAATTGAAGACCAGCATTAATGAACTAGCTGGGACAAAGGAAAAAAAAAGGCGGCAGTATTTGGAAGAGCCAGTTCAGTAATGAACTGTCAGGGCCTACTCTCTTCTCACCTAATTGAAATGTTGCTGCTTCTTCTGCCTCTTTTATTGAGTTGCCTTTGGCTTTCAAAATACTTCCCACAGACAAATTGACATGTGGATTTTATATTAACTTCTGGATTTGCTGCACTTCACTTTTATAGTTTTGTTTAGGTGTTGAGTGGTTTTTTCTTTTTTTTTTCCTAAATAAAAGAAAGAACATTTTGCCCTTACTAATAACAGTGAAAACTCACAACTTTTCAAGTCATTTTCACAGCCAGAAAGCTTGGCCCACACAAACCTATTTGCATACAATCACACGCTACACATAATCAGGGATCTAGTTGTTTTTTCCATCTAGAATGCTGGTGACATTAGTGATGACATTAAGAGATGGATTAGCTTGTTTTGTCTGCTGTTTTTAAGTATTTTTTGTGGTTTTGTCCTTACATGTTTTTAAGTTTCCAAGTGGCAATTTAAGGATTGCTGTTCTGTGTCTATAAAAATAAAGTTTAGGTACCAAGAGGAGGAATGGAAAAGACAGACTTACCCAAACTAAATGATGCTATTTAGTATCATTTGTGTTTTATCAACAAAAAATATAATTAGATCTCTCAAGAGAAATAAAAATTTGGTTGCCCTGCCACAGGCATGACCTTAGGATGGTTTCTGGTGAGAGAAAACACTCTTTTTCTGGCTTTTTTAGTCCCCAGACTAATTCTGCAAAGCCTTTGCTCTAAAATAACATGAACCATGGTTTCATCTTCTAAGGTAAACAAATTACCTTAGATCTACAGGCCAGTTTTCCAGGGAAGAGACTTGCCTCTGGGTAGGGCTGCAGCTTCTTCTGCAGATCCTCACCTCACCCTTTGCTGCAGCTGCCCTGTGGGCCCCAAGGAGAAGTCTGCTGTAAGGGGGGAAGATTTGGAGCTTCCTTGGCCTTTGTAAAAAACACGGTACAAGTCTGTGAAAGATATCAGTCCTAGCAAAGTCAATAGAAGTTTTACTGTAGGTTTCAGTAGGACTAAGATTTTCTTACTTGCTTGCTCCATGGTTGATGTTTCCCACACGTACGCCGCTGAGTCTTCACCTCGTATGCTGGTGTGGAAGTTCCTCCATGATCAGATTAGAAAACTACTGGTGTGTGCCACCAGGCTGATGTTTCCTGCCTGTGTAAAACCTGGGATGAGGAAGAAGAGGAGAAGCAGCACTGGCCTGAGTCTCACCGCAGGGTGAGGGCATGAACTGTCCAAAGATTAATATTTCTGAAAATAAAGGCTCTTCTACAAACATGGATACATTTTCATTGGAATGCAGCAATAAAATAGATCCATTTGGGGGTGGAGGTGGGTGGGGTAATTTTCCCAAAATAATCAAATAAAATATTAGAAAAAAGTCTGCCACATACGAAGTAAATATTAACAATATAAGCAGTTCATATTCCTTCCTGGAACTGTTTAAATGAAGCTGGCTGAATTAATCCAAGGTAGAATCCAACCCGCATTAATTACCATTGTATCTGAGCCTCTATCTTAATTTAAGCCTTGGTGTTCATTATATTGCACAATAAGATTTTCTGTGTATTTTGTACTTACTTATCACCACTTAACTACAAGTCTGAGAATAACTACCACAGGTTTATCATAGTTTAATGCCATTTCTGTTTGTATCATAATTATTTTTTTATGTTTCATTGAGTTTTTATGTGGTTTTAGACATTCTCACAAATTGTTTACTTCATTGATATTAATTTGTTTTGTTTGCATTTCTTTGTGATCCATTTACAGCTAACTACCAATTACTATAGAATCAGATATTAATTCCATCATAAACTGTGATATTTATTGCATATAGTTTAGAATAAATAATGGATTGTACAGATTTAAATGACTAATTCGTCCTTCTATAATGCTGTCCATGGACACATCCCAAAATGCTCTAAACATCCTGATGTAAGTAATTATTAGCGGTGCCTATGTGAACATATAAACAAAGAGGCTCAGAGATGTAAAGTGACTTGTTCATAGATATTAATTTCAATGACCCAGTTCAAAGTCCTGTCAAGTCTACCCATTGCCTCTAATAGGATATGAATTGGTACTCAAAAGTCATCAGGAAGCACAGTCTCCTGTATCCTTTATCTCTGCTAGGAACAGGTCTTCTGATTAATAATGCTGAAAATGATTCATCGAAACAAGAAGAATTTAATTTTATTTGTTGTAGTAAGAAGTAGGCTATTAACTTCCAAGGTCACTTTGGTGTCCCAAAGGATCATTAGCTGCCAAGGCCATGAAAAGAGATCACACTTGTAAATTCTGACTAATCAGTTTTGCTGCTGAGATTTTGTGTCATTTACTGTCCAGTAGCTCATAAATTCTTTCTATCACCAGTTACTGTCAATGAGTACTTTCTTCCAGCCAGAAACTGTTTCTTGGAGACTGAAAAAGAGCTTAGTGTTCCGTCATCCACTTCATCTGAGCAGTTTCATATCTGCAGTAGAAGATGTACTATCTGTATATAGCAGATGAAGTGCAGATGTACCATAAAACATTCCTCGTTTATCTTTACTTGCTAATGATCATTATTAGCTGAAAATTGATGGATCTGAAGCCAAAGCTCCATCCCTCAGGTCATCAGTAATGATATAGGTAATGGCATTTGGTGACCCTTCAATATTTTTGAATGAACTACATCGGACTTAACCCATGTCAGAATGATCATTTAGTACCAAAAGGGCACCAAGAGGCAATTTTTCCTTACTGAGGGGAAAAAAAGTCAGGGAACTAAACCAATCCCTTAGGATTCTCAAGCAGAAAGAGGGATTCCCCATTTTAAAAACAGTTATCACACAAGGGACAGGAGAGGACATTTTCAAGTCTTCGTAAAAAAGCACAGCCCACAGACCATAACAGCCCGTTACAGACTTGGGTATGCTCTGGCAGACCTGAGAGAGCTGAGTATCTTCCTTCAGGAGCCACAGGAAAGCTTTGGTAATGCTCTGCCATTCTACAAAGCCTGCAGTTCACTGCACAGAATGGCAAGCTTGCTTTGTGAATACTGTCAAGACTTTTGACAATATTAGCATTTACTCTTTTCAGGATGTGCAGATCTTTCTCAGTTCTTTTTTTTTAAGTGCAGAAGCAGTGTCAAAGATAGATATATCTCTCTCCAGCATGCCCACCCAAGGATTATGACAGAAAATTTTTTGAGAGATTTAGCTCAAACTGTCATCTCCAGTTTATTTTTTCAGAAGTAAGTATGCAGCTGCATTTCAATCCAATCACAGTAAACATTATGCACAAACAACATGATCTCTACTCTCTTTACAGTGTCTAACTAGTGAATAGCATTCCTAAATCCATCGGTAAGTATGTGTTGCTTTCCCTAAATAGGCTTTCTGCAAAATCCTAGGAATGTAATAAGACCTCAGCAACTGAATTACTTTATTGCCTAATACTTCACATGCCGTTGCAAATTGTTTAAGACAGAGGATAAGACTGAAACAGAGCAGAGCACAGGAATATAAGAACTTCTGAGGCAACACAGACTGCTGTAGACCTGCTCCAGAAATGTTGTATTACCATAGAGAAGTTACTTCACCTCTTTTCCTATTTATCACCCACTGCCTGATTTATCTGTCAGTCCTTGTTCATCTTCCAGGCAAAGAATGACTCTTGCCATGTAAATGTGCAGGCAGAGCCCAGCACAAAGAGCCCCTAGCTGACACTAGAGAAACATACTTTTATAACTGATCCTCTGCCCAATTTTGATATGCAGGTTGCAGATAACTGCACAATGTGTCAACATTTTGAGGAGCAAAGTTCAAGATCATCAATAATGAACTTAATTTCAGCAGTCTAACAATTTAATAAGTGCTTGTTGTCACCCTGCAGCCTATCTTTCATATAAAAGTTACTGAAGCAGGAGCATATGCATTTATTTCAGCACAAAGTGTGCCAAGGCTGAGAATAAACACACTTTCACCTGTAGTTAAATTAAGAAGCTGGAGTTTGCACTGAAGCAGCAGAGATTCACACATCCATCCTATTCTGCTATGTGTACCAGAAATGAGAGAAGAAAAGGCAGAGGAAATTGCAGCAGACATACAGTCATGAACAAGTTCGTAGAACCAAAGTATCATAAAATCATTAAGGTTGG
>VZTL01089151.1:0-12556 GCA_013400535.1 Scopus umbretta
AAAAAAATTTAAAAAAAATCAAATTCTGCAGTCTAGTTCACCAACCTCCTCCCCCTGGTATCACATTAAAGATCTGTTCTTGGGATTTTTGCATCACAGGCTTGGCCATTCAGTGAAGAGACAAAGGACAGAATTGTATATTGTACCCAACTGTATCTTGTCTTTATTGTTCTATAAAAATTTTACAAGACTTGCATGAACTTAGATAATTTCTAGTGGTTTCAAAGACATTTTAGAATAGAATAGAATCATGAAGGTTGGAAAAGACCTCTTAAGATCATCTAGTCCAGCTGTCAACCCAACACCACCATGCCTGCTAAACCACGTCCCGAAGTTCCACGTCTACACGTTTATTTGAACACCTTCAGGGATGGGGACTCCTCCACCTCTCTGGGCAGCCTGTTCCAATGCTTGACCATTTGCAGTAGTTGATTTGAAGTTGTTTTTTTCTTTTGTTATGCTTCACCATTTTGGCATTTATTGTGCTATATTTCAAGTTACACTGTTGTTAGTGTTATGCATTGCTATTTGTTACTGTTTCTGCAGGAATAAATAGTTACTAGAATTTTTTATTTTTAAAAAAGTAGAAATAATATCTGGAAGATTTTTGTGTAACTGGATATGTAATAAACTGAAGGAGAAGAAAATAGAATTTTTCTTTTAACTGTGCATGATTTAACTTTGTCTTACCTAGATGAAGAAAAAGCAAAATTAGATCCATCTTACTATTTGAAAAATACAAATACAGAGACGCGAGAGACTTTGCTGGAGCTTTATAAGGAATTCAAAGGCGATGATATTCTAGCAGCTACTATGAAGGCTCCTGAAAAGAAGAAAGTGGATAAGCTGAATGCAGTATGTTGACTTAATTTGTAGTTTGGCAGTGACTGACTTCTTGAAGAATGGTAATAGATGTTTTTCAGCTTAGAGGCCATATTGCAGTATAAACAGACACTATTCGTTCTGTTTTCTGTTACATGGAAACTTGTCATAGATATAATATGAGAATTATATTGGGATTCCTTAGAAATACATTGTATGTGTCAGTGAGTTTCTCTTTGTTAAATCATTGTAAATGAACCTAATCATTTTAGAAATGGAGCACAATAAGAAGGCAGAATCTTTATGATGTGGTTATGATGTATATGTTGGCAGAACCTTTTTCCCCAGGTTGTAATCTCTTGCTTTGAATTTGTTTATCGTTGCTTTCTGCGGTTATTGGCAGAGAGAATACACCTTAAGGGCAGTGCAATTGAATCATTTTTGGTGTGGGCAAATATATAAATGACCCACAGCTGCTTCTCAATTTCTTTTTTTTTCCCAATGGAATGCAGGATTTTTAGTGGAACATTTTAAAGGATATTCTTCCAGGTGCATGTTACTGTGTGTTCATGGTTGTCAAGAGAAACAATTCATCTGCATCTAGATTTTCTACAGGAAAGGCTGTTTGAAATGGGCAAGACAGAGTATTCTTCTTTCTTTTAATAGTTCTGGGATGTATGTGTCTTCCTGCTTTGATTACACTTACACAAAAATAAATAGCAATGCAGCATATGGCTTTTAATGAGGAGGCTTAGTGATAGATTAGGGAGTGTATGTGACCAAGGAGCAGGATCACATTTGCCCCTTTTTTCAGGGCATCATAGTGTTACAAGAAAACAAAAGATGTAGGGAGAAAAAAAAAGAGCCGCAATGATGAGCTCTACCCATGTTGGAGAGTCAGATTGTCAGCTAATGATGTGGATAGGCATAACTATAAACTTGCATAGGATACAGTGTATGTAACCTTATGGATGGAGCATTGGCCTGACCTGTATTCTTTACAGGCATTGCCCCAGAGCTGCTAAACTTATCTCCAGGTTTATTAGATCTTTGTAATTTACAGCAAAATCCATGTGTGACGTTCACATTGCCTTTCTGCAGGAGAATTACAAAGCTCAAAATAGACATTGGGAACCATGGGACAGTGCCTCCGCACGCAGAAGGGCTGTGAGTGGGAGGCGGGGGGTGGTTTGCTTTCCTCCGCAGTATCTCTGTGGTTCACTGGATTTTCATTCCACTTACTCAGCAACGTTGGAGAATTTTACAGATGTCTTGCCAGCATTGCTCCTTTCATATCTCCACCTGTGGACATACAAATAAATTCTGATAACAGAATCTTTGCATAATGATGTATTAAACTGTAGTGGAAGCAATAAGCCCCTTCAGCTTAGCGCATGGGCAGCCTTCACTAGAGTTTCATCAGAGCAAATGTTGTGGGTAACAGATGGAGAATTATTGCTGCATCGTGCATTTGTTTCTTTCTATAGGAGCTAGAGCAGAAAGTCTGCCTTCAGAAGGAGGACATTTGTGTGTTTCTAGTGCTTATGTAATATCTTTAGTATATAAATTCTAAGATCTGATGCCTTTTTGTCTTGCTTTTTCCTCTGCGAACAGGCTCACTATTCCACCGGAGCTGTAAGTGCTTCCTTCACCTCCACTGCAATGGTGCCTGAAACTACCCATGAAGCAGGTACCCGAACTACCTAGCTATAAGCTGTTCATTTACTTTCCAGTTTTAAACTGTGCTCCCTAGCACACATACATTTATGAAGACTGAAAGAATGCATTGATAATTGGTCAGTAATGATGCCATGGAAATGTATTCCCTGAGCAGATAGAGCCTTACTTTCCAGTGAGCTCATTCTGAAAATAACGGAGCAATTATGAATTAGCTTCGGCTTTGAATGGCAGTTACTTATGTTGAACTGAAATTAATGAGGTATTTCCTATGCCCAGGGTCCACAAAATGGGATATCCACTTATGTAAGTTAGGAATGAAGTATAATCTCTCCTTAAATAGCATACAGAATCTTTACCACCTTTTTGGTTTAACCCTGTATTGAATATAGAATGACAGCAAATTTTGCAGTGGTAACGTTTGATTTACTGCTTTTCAAGGTTACACAAAAATGCATTTTAGTACACAAGTTTTCCTTTCATTCTCCAACCTAAACACAAATGTATAGAATTTATTTGATTTGAATATTGATGAAATAACTGAGCAATTAGTAGTCCTGGTTGAAGAGAAAGGTCTGGGTTTTGGCACTAAAATTTAGAAGTATGTCACATACTTAGGCAAAGATTGAATACACTGCTAAAACTACCTTTACCAAGTTCAGTTCCTTTACTTGGTGGATTACAGTGATTTGCAGGTGAATCTTGAGTATTGAAAACATATGACTAACTGGACATCTTGACAAAATGGAAGTGGAAACATCCTAGATTGATCCTTCGGTTTGACTTTCCAGTAATATTTCCAGTAACTTGGCTTCATTTGTTTTCCGAAATGGGTAGGTCCTCATATGTCAGCAATTTGTGGCTGACTGATGACTACCTGCTTGGCTTCCAAGTTTGACAAGAAAAAATTTGGTTTCAAAGTAACATTTGTGATTGGTAGACAGTACTTGAAAATTATAGTTTGTAGTATTGAATGCTTCTGTGACTTAAAAATATAGATTATATTGTTGGCTCGAGGAGTTGGTGGTTTTCTGTAATGGAAAATGTTTTGCACAGAGATTAATGTGAGGTTATAATAGTTGAATTGCAGAGTACAATTCCTGAAGACCCAGTACCGTAGGGGAAGAGGTCAGACAGTAGAATCTAGCAATTTGTTTTCTGCTGATTTCTAAAGATCAGTGAGTAAGCTTCCAGAGAGCTAATTATTGTCTTTTGCTTTGATAACAGCTGCTATTGAAGAAGATGTTGTGAGATACAAATACGTGAAGAAGAAGGGCTATGTGCGACTTCACACTAATAAAGGAGACCTAAACTTGGAGCTGCACTGTGATATGGTACTGTGTGCCCCATAAGATGAATCTCTGTAGATAACAAACAGAATAGGAGCTGGCAATGGAAATGTCCAAAGAAAGGAATAGTGTGTAATTGTAATATATACAGATAAATAATTAGCTTTCAGTTGTTTTGTTGTGTTTTCATGCATACATAAACCTTCATTGTAAAATGTAGATATATATTATTTTATATGTTATACTACTGTATGTACAAGCGTTCTCTGTGAGTACTCCCATACATTTTAGTGGTCTGCCTACAACATGTCAAGGTCCATGTTTAGAGCTCCAAAGGGTCAGGCTTATAGTGACCCAAACAATGACAAGGAAGGCAGAGAGAAAAAAGAAGTAAGAGCACAGAGCAGAGAGAGTAACGCCAAGGTTACACAGCAGGTTACCAGCAGAACCAGGAAAAGAACCTCAGTGAGACTGAGAGCAATCTATCAGCCTGAGTATATGTAGTTATCCCCAGAAATGGTAAGATTTGCTTCTAAATCCTGAGCTTTACAGAACAAACCTAAATGAAAACCTTTAGAATATGTTTTTTACTTCCTTCTGTCTTGTTTTTTAAGGTTCCAGTTTTCAAACATCTTCCCTTTGCCACTAAGACATAGACATTCATTTTAAAAAACAACAGACTAGAGTTTTTTATAGTCAATACAGTCTGATTCTGGGGGAAATCTGTGGCTCTTAAAATAGTAAACATGGCAAGACACGTGATAGATGGATGAGTTATGGCGACACTGATGTCTCAGGCGTCACTGCTTGCTAGTGTGCTGGCTTGCTTATTTGTACAACGACATCTATAAAAGGAAAAAAGTTTTCAATGTAAAAAGCCCAACCTTCCGTTGTTTAGTGAGATTTTTATCTCAGGAGATCAGAGGTCTGCAGGTAGATGTTTTCAGAAGTTGACGGATGTGAATAGGGGCTTAAATGGTAAAACTTCCACTTGTGACCCTCACAGAATTTAAGGACAGTGGTGCTGGCTAGGAGCTGGGGTGCCTGGTGTGAAATCCAGAGATGCACTGGGAGAATGCATCCTTTTTTGCCTGGGAGAAAGAAAAAGGAGCAAACAGGACAAGCCTGCTAGCTTTCCCTTCTCTTCCTTTCTCTCGCACAAGTAAGGAGCAAGATACGTGTAAACACCTCAAGCTGATCTATGGAAACAGTATAAGAACCTCGACAGCAGCTTATCATACTAGTAATTCTGTAGGTCCCCGTCATCCCTACAGGTGTTTTCCATGCTCTTAAATAGTAACACTACGTAATAAGGCAAAAAGCAGAGGATGTTAATACAGCAATATTTGGGGGAAGCAGCAGAATGAGCAGATTGCATTGAATCATTTGTTTTGCTGTATGTTCTCAAACTGGCTCCTGGCTAATGCAGGCTAACTGCAGCTATTCTTACCAGTGTGGTTTTTCAGCCATGTGTGTGACCAGTGTCACTCAGTCCTGAGGATCCAGTCTCAATTGCCCATTATAAACTTCCTGTGTGATATCCATTGTGTTTCCTTTTTTCCAGATGAATCCCTATTCATCTCCCTTTCACACACACTGCTTCCTCATGTGTACATTGGAAGTGCGCACTGGAAGTGAACCAGACCTGCTCGAACACTGGCCTCTAGCCATCTGTTTCTTTGATTTCTTTGTGTCGATTAAATCTGTGTGAATTAAGCAGACCCTTGGCACTGCAGAGGGGAAAAAGATATATTTAGAATAAGTAGGAAAAACTTACTGCTTTAAGGAGGTTTTCACAACATCCACTTTAGGTCATCATCCTAGGTCTGTTAAATCAGTTCTTCCGGGAGGTGCTTGTTTTTCTCCCTTTACTATATAAGGTGTTTGTGCTTCTAACTTCAGGTTTCCTGAATCACACTGAGGTTAGGCACGTAAGGTAGCTCAGTACAGACAGAGCAAACATCTTACTAACATGTAACACGTAAATAGGTCACAAACACAGATCAGCTACAGTGGATCTATTGAGATTGCAAAGACAGACATAGAAAATTGGGAAGTGCCAAAATCAAGCCTTTCTAAACACATCTATTTCACCCTGCTTGTGCATATGCATGGTTATAGTCTTAATTAATCATATGGTGAGTTTTTTGTCAGCTCTCCTGGCTTATTCGGTGCAAAAGCTGAACCAGGTCTGGGAGCTGTTTGGAACTGTGTAGTGCAATGGTTTATATGCAGGATTTGGTTTTCCTGCAAAAGTCTAGAATGCAGGTAAGGTCCTTGAATGCAGTCAGTGGGAACTGGGCTGTATCATAATGCTCGCCCAAATTAATATTGCACAGGCTTTTTGGTGCCTGACTTTTCAGCCTTCATGATTTTTTAATGCAGTTGGCATGGGTAGTACCCCAGCTTTTGAGAAAGAAATGGAGAAACAAATTTCAGCCCAAAGCACTGTATTGATACACACTGAGATCTCCAGCAGATATGGGACCCCTGGATTCAACGCACAAATCTGTGCTACTTGAGTGAATGAGAGAGACCATAGCAGTATTAGGTTGTCATTGCTCTTTGAATTCAACCAAAAGACGTGTGATCTTGGGAATTCAGACATCTGCTCTCGCAAGCAGTACAACTGCAGGAGCAAGCATATGATTTATAAGCCATATTACAGTGGTACTTAGCTTCTCTTTTTAAAGACTGAACACTGCCTGACTGGTTGTTGTCTTGACCTGACCACAGGCTCCTGTTTTTTAATTGCTAAGCGATATCCTGTGTTCTGGTTATTATGGAAGTTACCCTAGCAGTGGTTCTATTTGTGCAGTACTGCAAATACATGATTGTGAAATGCTTTAGGAAGATTGAGGATGAAGTTGCTATATAAATATGACAAATGAATACCTGTGTCTGGAGGTAGGACTTGCAACATTCAAATTACATTTTAAAATAGTCTTGTGGGTTAGATTTCAATATACACTTTGAGGTGAAGTCTTCTTGCTGAAATAGCAAACAGCAAGTGACAGACTTGCTGTCTTAGAGTGTATGTCTACTGAATCTTCAATTGTATTTTCATGCCTATGGGCTGTCTATTTAAGCAAAATATTCTTGCATTTGTGCTCTCAGCAGTCTACACTGCTTCTGAAGTCTACCTAATATCCTCTTGGCCTTCGGTACCCCCCTTGGGTTCTTACTCTCTCTCCCTTCACAGCTCTCCTGTCTCCTGTTCTTTCTTTCCCCATTTTTTTGTGAGCTCTTTGGCAGTATGGATTGTTTGGAGTTGAGTCTATATGTACGTGTGAAAACTTTTGTTTAAAAATAAATCTAGGGATCTTCATACACTAGTACTTTAAGATGCCAATCAATAAGATTGATAGTGATGAGATTCTTCCTAGCACCAAAAACCTAATCAAGAAATGTTTTTTATTGATCCAAGAGAGGAAATCAGTGCTGCAGTGTGACTGAAGTCATCAGTTACTTTGTGACAGAATTCAGAAAGAGAGCATGAAATAGGGCTGGAATCCAGATATTTTCTGTGTTTGAAATCACTTGTTCAGAGCACCAGAAAACTTCACTTAAGTTCCAGAAAGATCACGTGTGGTATAAGTCATCGACCTGAGAAAAGGCAATAAAGACTTTGGAAGATAAGCTGGATTTTCTTCCACCCTTTTGAATTTGTGCCTCAAATGAGCAAAGGTACACTACTGTTCTCCCTTTGCATCATAGCGGTGTGCACAGTGCTCTTTGTTGCCATTTGTTTTTCTCCCAGTCTTCTTATTCAGATACAGTATGTTCTTCCTGATGGGGACTAATCAGATGGCCATTTGTTAGGAACATTTTCCAGGAAGCCGAGTTCAGCTGGGCATAAGCAACATTTGTTGTATACGCTAATTGGAAACAAATTTACAAAAATTCTACTTGCCAGAAGTAATTCTGGCAAGTACAGAAGATTTAACAGTATCCAACAAGTGTTATTCTTTCAGGTCTAGTCTTATGCATCGCCAAACAAATAAATTATGAAAAGATAATTGATGAAAGGTAATGAATGTCACTGGATTTCTTGTATTTTATTTACTGTGATTTTTCTAATCTCTTCAAGTTCTTTTAGCTGCTTTGATCAGGAAGCTGCTGGGAACAACTGTCTATATCATCCATGTGTATTCTGCTGTATTAGTGACTATAATGATGCAGTTATACCTTGCAGGTGGTGGAACAGCCTCGTAAGGCAGGGTGGAGGCTTTAAACTGGGCAAAAAATCAAATTGACCTGGGTTTGTAAGTAGAAAAGCAGTGTGGTGTAATGCATAGCATGGAGAACTAGGAGCTGGTAAACCCTGAATTCTCTGCCTTTGCTATGGACTTGCTGCATGACATGGCTATGTCATTTGGTTACAGATTTTTTTAAATCATTGGCATTGCATTTTTTTATTTCACAAGGAGCAATAAATACAGGCATAATTTTGAATTCCCAGGCAATAACATGTATCACAGATGCCTGATTGCTGGAGTTAGGCTACACAAATAACCTAGGCTGCCTGTTGGAATCAGCAGTGCTGCCTAAGAATAGACAGAGTAGCAGACTCCTGGTCTCTGCACCTGTGAAAGGGAATTAAAAATTTGTGCTTTTGCCTCTAGGTTGCTTTGAGGCATTCTTGTTTAGTGCTTGTACTTTTCTATTTTCATTGTGCTATGGAAGTATATATATATATATACATAAAAATCTACCACTCCAGAAGACATCCGAAATGATGAGCAGGAGGTTTGGCCTACCATCTCCCTTCTCACCTTTGTGAGTTCTCATCATACAAGTGGTCACTGTGGGGTAATGATCTGTGGTTAAACACATGCCGGTAGCGGTAATGGAATACTAATCTATAACTGCCACGGCAGTTTTTGTAAATTTGCCTGTCTCTCTCAGGTTTAATACTTTAAGGTTTAAGGGCAAGTTGGCATAGCAAAGAAGAATGCAAGATGGATTTCAAAGCTCCATCCAGCACTCCGCAAATGCTTTTTGAGGTTTTAGGACCTGGCAAACTTTGCTCAATGATGATGTCTTGGCATAACTATCTGAAGAAGCCATTATTCTACAGACACTGATGTTTTAATCTTTTGAGGCTCTCTGACCTGTTAAATATGCCTGTGATCTATAAATGTGTAATCCAGCCCCTGGTCTTTGAAATCATCTCTCCTTTTGTGTGAGGGACTGTTCTGAAGATCAGAAGCCTGTAAACTTCATATCCATTTTCAGTGGGAAAGAAGTGACTTGCTGTAAAAATCCTTTGACCTCCTGGCATGATGAGGTTCCCCAGTCTTCCTGAATCTCTCATTTTCTTTCTGATTTAAATGTCCATTCTGCTCACTTTCTGTCAGAATCATTGTGGCACTGTCCAGCAACTAACGGGCTGATGTCCTACCAGTGTCTTGTTCACTCAGTAACATGGTTGTAGGAGTGAACTACAGTGGTCTTGGCATGGTTGTAAATGGCTTATTTTGTATTTTTTTTCATCAAAGTAGGTCATTGTAGGAAGAGCTGCAACTTTCAACTTTGAAAGTTCTTGTCAACAGGAACTAAAACCAAACAAACAAAACTGTCCTTTTCCAGTGGGAGAACAGCTGGATAAAAATGTTTGTTGTTCCTGGTGTGTTTTTATCTCAGAGCTCTACAATAGCAGACAGATCTATTACTCTTTGTGGTTGGGAGTGAAATGGCTCTGCAGCCATATTGATTAACAGGTTGTTGCTCTTAAGCGACTAGAAGCTAATATTTAAAATGGTTTTAACTTTGGGGGCATAACACCCATGCTTGAGAAAGGAGAAACATTTTCATGCAACATGTTAGTAGGAGATGCTTTAACTGCATGCTGTCACCATGTGCTTGTCCTCAGTGCTGTTTTGCAGCAGTGAAGGGGCAGTGGGAGTCCCCAGTGTCCCCTGCTGCCCGTGCTTGAATGGGACATTCAATGTGGGGTTAAGGAAGGGGCTCAGCCACCTCCCTGTGAACCTCTCCCGGCACTGCGGGGCTTGCTGCCCTTGGCTGTCTCTGCACAGTTTCCTGGCAGCCTTTGGCCTTGGGTAATGGGTGGAAAGGTGCTTTGCACATTTGGACCTTTCTACCTCCCTACCTCCCCTGACAAACTGGATCTGGGGAGGGAACTGACTGTTATTGGATTGTGTCACTTGTTTTTTGACATTTGACGGTGCAGACATCCCATACCAGCTGCGTCTGACACTTAGTGATCCCAAATCCAAGGATGAGGTGGGCGGTTTGGAGTTACACAGCTGCTGCTCTTCATCTTCCTCTGACATGTTTCTTGCTTGTACCTTGGCTCCTCTGATGAGAGCGGGGTGACCTTGGGAGGCTGACAGCTTCCAGAGCTTCGCTGTCTAGCATGGAAATGCTTACAGGTTGCATCTTCTGAAAAGGTGGAATTTATGTGCCAGTTGCAGACTGACGAAATGCCAGGGAGCCACCATGGGACCTGTGATACTCCAAGTTTTACAGCTGCTGGAGGTTACTCAAGCAATTAAAGTTGTGCTCTCATTTAGACTGTACCTAGTGGTGCTATGTCGTGCTTGCCGGCTGCATCCTCATCAGCACCCAGCCCTGCACCGAACTGTCTGACAAGCTCCTCAACCCTTGCGTGACTGATAAATTTGAGGGGTGGGGGAGAAGATTGTTTTCTTTTCTACCACTGTGATAAATAAAAGTTAGAGGAAAAGTAGTGACTGTGGCTAGGGATGACAACACTGCCTCTGGAGAGCTAGTAGTTAGCATTGACAGATTAGACGAGTGGATTAGATGCCTTGTTTAACTTGAATTGTGCTCAGCTAAACTGATTGATTGTCACTGTATTTGCAAAAAAGTGAAAAATAAAACTGGAACATGTCTTTTTTTTATTGGCATCTTGTCTAAGCTGAGCATCTTGCTTAGACTTTGAAAAAGTTTTTGGTAGCATCACTAATGTCAATACTATGGAAGAAATGCCTTTGAAAAGTGAAATTTAGCTATCTGCTGGAATCTTAGCTAAATAGCTAATTAAATTATAGTGGGTTTCTGTCTAATGAGAATGCAATGATTCTGCTCTTTGTTCTATGAAAACTTTGAGGCTTTGAGGTAGCAAAATAGGCAAATGTGTGCTATCAAGTCAGCATTCTATTACCTGAGGCATAGTTTGTTTGTTCTGATTTTTTTTAATTATCAGTAAGAGTTTTGCCAAGTGTTTTACCCCACAATGCCCTGATGCTTTCTTCCCTCCCAGTGCTCTCTCACTGGAACTGTGCTCTTCTGATCGCAGATCACAAATTGACCTGAGCACATTTGCTCGCTGTATTACCAGACTGAGAATGGTGTCCCTTACATGAACTGTGTCTTTTTTGAACTGAACCACCCTAGGCAGCTTTGTTTGCCACCATAACCTGTCACCTCTCACATGCAGGGGAACTGTTAGCAGGAAAGTGGAGCTGGCAGAGGGTGATGTTCGGGTCTATAATAAATGTTTCTCCAGCAGGAAATGTCATGGGCTTCCTGCGGTGAAATTGTCCCTGTGCTTTTGCGGTGGGCTTTGTGGAGTTTTGGATTTTCTTGTCCCTCTTGCTCTGAAACAAATGGAGTGTGCTCCTAGTCCACTGGGGCAAAGTGAAGTGGGGTAGCTTAAATTGCCTTCTAGTACGGTATTACGCAGTGAAGCACACTAGAAACGTTTATATGTCCAGGTTCTCTCCATGACTGAAAGATGGTGATTCCTGAAACTGCTCCATTACAGTTGCCTCTGACTAAGCCCTAAATAAAGCCAAGCTTTTGTTAGGGTGAGTTCTTTCCTGTGGGATGGGTAGGCTACGAGGATTGCGAGTTAAAAGGCATGGGGAGAATTGAGTTTAAACCTTACCAAATAGCCTCTTTATGGGCTCACATATTAAAAGAGATGCTTGAATGAAGAATTACAAGAGTGAAAACGCTCTATGTGTAAACAAACAAACAAAAGTACATAAATGGACTAAAGCAAAACAAAATCCACCTTGCATTTTAAAGGAGATCTATGTTTAAAAAAATGCAGGCTTCATCTGAAGCCTCAGAAATTTCCATCACTAGTTCATGCCTCTTAGTGGGATTCTGGCACTTGTGTGATAAGATGAAGGCTGTAGAATGTAATTTTAATTTGTGAGACACAAGCTTTTTGTTATTTCAGATTATTTCTTCTTTGAAACATAGGGTTAAAGCATATATATCAAGGCTCTGTAGTTTAGTGCAACTACTACAGTTCATCCAATTTAGAGAGACAAATAAAAGCGAAGTGGAATTAGCACAAGGAAATTATACAGATGTGCAGATGACAGCTTCTGAATGCTTAGTGTAAAATTTCTCTTCAAGGTTCATGCAGATCCTCAAGGGATGGAGCGTTTTGAAATGATTAGCTCTTCACATAGTAAAGCCTTCTTCCTCGCAGTCATGGCAACAACTCAGAAGCTCCTCTTTTCCCATCTCCCGTACCTTGGCAACAGGAGTGCCACAGGTTTTTAATCTACTTCTAGTTGGCTCTCCAGCTGCCCAACACAAATTCTGAGTTAAGGTAACTTTTACAAACGTAATGACCCATTTCAACTGATGAGAAAGGAGAGCTGCAAACTGAAAAAGCAGATAGTGATCTGGCTTGGTTAGTCTGACTGCTCAGGTTTGGGATGCAGCAAGAGAGATTGTTTTTGTATGGTTTGGAGCCACCCTTGCTGGCAAAAAGGAAATTAAAGTTGGCTCGGTTAATACTTGAAAGGGGAACAAGATAA